>JAZHYW010040337.1:0-153772 GCA_037355805.1 Ixodes ricinus | reverse complement strand
ACGAATTAAGGCGACGAGTAGGCGAAGAGTAAACTGAAAATAAAGGTTTAATGGGCGAACTTGTGCCAACCAAAAATAAGTAACGAAAGAGCGTCGAGGCAGCAGAAAAGCAGGCGGCGATTCGGCGGCGAAACAGAGAGCGCGAGCGAGACTGACTCGACAAGGTCGCGGGTAGCTGCTTATCTACAACGCGTCACTATCTCGAAAGTTCGGCAAAGAAGGCTCGAGCGTCGCGCGCTCGGGGCGAGGATGAACTGGCACTTTCGAGAACAACAAAGCAGGTGGAAAGTTACGTCTGGTGCGAGAATGAACGCGAATCTTCTAGAAGTCGGTGACCGAGCGTTGCTTTCTCGGCCCTGCGGGCGGCATTATCCCCCCTTTTAAAAGTGCATCGTCCCGATGCAACGCGAAAGGAAAACAGAAATGGCTAAAAAATTAACGGTGAAACGAAATAAACATGCAGTGTCGCAATCCTAGCGCGCGTAGAACGGCTTGAGTCGAACTACGTGGACGACTTCGGGTCGTGGCCGGCGGCGTCCTGATGGTCGGGTTCCGTCGGGGAGCACCTCGTAGTTCAAGTCCCCGAGGCGGCGGATGACCTTGTAGGGTCCGAAGTAGCGTTTTAACAGTTTCTCGCTGAGGCCGCGGCGGCGAATGGGCGTCCACACCCACACCCTGTCTCCGGGCTGGAACTCCACGTCGCGGCGACGAAGGTTGTACCGGCCAGCGTCGACACGTTGCTGGTCCTTTATTCGAAGACGGGCTAGCTGGCGTACTTCTTCTGCTCGTTGGGTGACCAGCTGGGCGTCGTCGGTACCGTCGTCCGTCGGGTCGTGGGGCAGCATGGCGTCGAGCATCGTCGTCACCTTTCTGCCGTGCACCAGCTGAAAAGGTGTGATGCCAGTGGTTTCTTGAATCGCCGTGTTGTACGCAAACGTGACGTAGGGCAACACTTCATCCCACGTCTTGTGTTCCACGTCCACGTACATCGAGATCATGTCGGCGATGGTCTTGTTTAGTCGCTCCGTCAGTCCGTTGGTCTGCGGGTGGTATGCCGTGGTCCGGCGGTGGTCGGTGTGGCTCAGGCGGAGTATCTCTTGTGTCAGTTGCGCCATGAACGAGGAGCCTCGGTCCGTAATCAGGACTTGGGGAGCGCCGTGTCGGAGGACGATAGACTCCACGAAGAACTTGGCTACTTCCACGGCGGTCCCCGAGGGGAGTGCTTTTGTCTCGGCGTACCTGGTGAGATAGTCAGTTGCCACGATTATCCAACGGTTTCCCTGCGTCGACGGCGGGAAAGGTCCGAGAAGATCCATTCCAATCTGCTGGAATGGTGAAGTCGGGGGCGCGATCGGTTGCAGGAGACCTGCCGGCTTCGTCGGTGGTTTCTTGCGTCGTTGGCATTCGTGGCACGAACGGACGTAGAGGTGGACAGTCTTCGGGAGCTTGGGCCAGTAGTATTTTTCTCGGATCCGTGCAAGAGTCCTACTGTAGCCAAGGTGACCAGATGTTGGGTCGTCGTGGCAGGCTTGGAAGATCTCTTCTCGAAGACTAGCAGGAATCACCAGGAGCCACGTCGAGTTGTTGTTCCCGAAGTTCTCTTTATAGAGGATGCCCCTCCGGACGGCGAATCTTGGCAGGTCACGTGAGAAGGCTCGGGGAATCGTACCCCCTCGTCCCTCCAAATGGTCGATCAATGCGCGCAGTTCAGGATCGTCCCGCTGGAGCGCTGCCATACCGTGAATGCTCACCGCGCCAAGAAAGTTATCGTCGTCGTCGTCGTCTTTGGTACAGCTGGTAGCTGACTCGACGGGGGCTCTGGACAGGCAGTCGGCGTCGCTGTGTTTTCGGCCTGACTTGTAGACCACGGTCACGTCGTACTCTTGCAGTCGTAGGCTCCACCGAGCGAGGCGTCCCGATGGGTCCTTCAGGCTCGCTAACCAACACAGCGTGTGGTGGTCGGTGACCACCCGAAATGGACTCCCGTACAAGTACGGGCGGAATTTCGTGATGGCCCAGACGACGGCCAGACATTCCTTCTCGGTCGTCGAGTAATTGCGTTCCGCGTTCGACAGCGTCCGGCTAGCGTATGCGATCACGCGCTCCGCACCGTCTTGTCGTTGGACCAGTACCGCTCCGAGTCCTGTATTACTGGCGTCCGTGTGAACTTCCGTTTCGGCTGATTGGTCGAAGTGGCCGAGAATCGGTGGTGACTGGAGCCGTCGCTTTAGTTCGTCGAATGCCTGTTGTTGTTCTCCACCCCATTGGAAGTTCACGGCGTCTTTCGTAAGGTGCGTGAGCGGCGCAGAAAGCTTGGCGAAATCCTGAACGAATCGCCGGTAGTATGCGCAAAGTCCAAGGAATCTTCGGACTGGCCTTTTTGTCGGTGGGCGGTGGAAAGGCCGCTACGGCGCGAGTTTTCTCAGGGTCAGGACTTACACCTTCGTTGCTCACAACGTGGCCCAGGAACTTCAGTTCGCCGTAGGCAAACCGGCACTTCGTCGGCTTGAGGGTGAGTCCTGCGGTCCTGATTGCCTCAAGAACGGCCCGAAGGCGTCGCAAATGCTCGTCGAAGTTGGCCGAGAATACCACGACGTCGTCGAGGTAAACGAGACAGCTCTGCCACTTGAGGCCTGCCAGGACGGTGTCCATGACACGTTGGAACGTTGCCGGCGCCGTGCACAGTCCGAAGGGCATCACCTTGAACTCATACAGTCCGTCGGGCGTGACGAAGGCAGTCTTTTCTCGGTCCCGTTCGTCGACTTCGATCTGCCAGTAGCCACTCTTAAGGTCCATCGACGAAAAGTATCGGGAGTGGCGCAGCCGGTCCAGCGTGTCGTCGATGCGGGGGAGCGGATACACGTCTTTCTTCGTCACCGCGTTGAGCCGCCGGTAGTCAACGCAGAATCGAAGCGTTCCGTCCTTCTTCTTCACCAGTACGACTGGAGAGGCCCACGGGCTGCTCGAAGGCTGAATGATGTCGTCGTTCAGCATCTCTTGTACTTGGTTATGAATGGCCTCTCGTTCCTTTGGGGAGACCCGGTACGGCGGCCGATGCACCGGGAGCGCATCCTCGTTGGTAACGATGCGGTGTTTCGCAACTGTTGTCTGGCGCACCCTCGACGTCGTCGCAAAGCAGTCGCCGAACTCGGCGAGGAGGTCTCCGAGCTGTCGTCGTTCCGTGGCACTGAGCTTGGGGTTAACGTCGAGCTGCGGCGGTGGTGTACTGTGCGGCTGACACGGCGAGGGCTCGTCGGAGATCGCGGCGATTTCGGCGTCGGCCCGGAGTTCCTCAACGTGTCCTACAGCGGCACCTTTCGTGAGGTGCTGCGCCTCCGGTCGAAAGTTCGTCACGAGGACCACAGTACGTCCATCCTGCAGCTCCGTTACGCCCCTTGCGACGCCTATTCCTCTTCCGAGAAGCAGTTGGACGTTGCCCTCCAGAAGGACTTTCCCGCGGGCAACTGCATCGGTCACGACGGGCACAAGAACACTCGACCGTGGCGGCAGGTTCACGTGGTCCGCAATGACTCGGACGGCGGCTGGCGTCGTTTTGTATCCCTCCGGAGGTAGAACGGGCTTTCGCAGCGTCAACCTGTTTGCTCCAAGGTCGATCACGGCACCGTACTCACAGAGGAAGTCCATGCCAAGGATGACGTCTCTCGAACAGTCCTTGAGGACGACGAATTTCACGGGGCAGGTCTCTCCGTGGATGTCCACGCGCGCAGTACACCTTCCCACTGGTGTGATGAGATGTCCGCCGGCGGTTCGTATTTTCGGGCCATCCCACGGCGTCATCACTTTCCGAAGGCGGCGAGAGAGCTTCCCACTTAAAACGGAATAGTCTGCTCCGGTGTCGACGAGTGCCTTCGCGTCGTGGCCGTCGATGGTAACGTCGAGGTTGTTCGACACCGTCGCAGAACCGTCGTTCCTATGCGTCTCGTCGCTAGTGTGGGAGCCCTCCGACGTTTGTGGAGGATATTGGCGTCGTTCGTCATCGGCAATACCACCTCCCGGTATTGCCGCACTCAGTTTTCCCGGCGGGACACGGGAGACAGGCTCTCTCGGCGGGACCGATGGACAGGTGATGCTGCAGGACGTCGAGGTGAAGGCGAACGGGACCCACGTCGAGGCGCAGGCATCGGAGAGGGTGGACGTCGTAGGTAGTCGTCGATCTCGCGTGGTCGCTCACCGTAGCGTGGGCGCGGGTCGTCGGGGTGGAAGCCGCGTAGCCCCAGCTGTCGGTACGGGCAACGGCGGTAGACATGGTCGGCTTCCCCGCAATGGTAACAAAGCGGGCGTCGGTCGGCCGTTCGCCACACGTCGGTTTTTCGCGGCGAGGGTCGCTCTGGTCGGACGTGCTGCCGTTCTTCGCGTCGTTGGGAGTACTGCGGCGCTGGAGGTTCACGTCGTGGCGGCGCCGTAGCTTGGCGGGGAGCTTGCGGCGGTCGTCTGGCCATGGCGGCGTAAGTCAGCGTCGGTTCCTCGGGGGCTGGCACGTCGACGGGAGTTTCAGGCTGCAAGGCCCGCTGTACCTCGTCGCGCACGATCTCGGCGACTGACAGCGATGCCGGGCGCTCAGCAGCGGGGAGCAGCTTTCGAGCTCTTCTCGGACGACGTCTCGGATGATCTCGCGTAAGTCCGATGTAGTGGAGCCCAAGTAGCAGCTTGACGACGCTGATGCAACGACGCCAGGTAGTCTCTGGTAGTGGGAGGCTCGTGCCTGGAGGGCACGTTCGATATTCGTGGCCTCCGTCACGAATTGTTCGACGGTCGACGGTGGGTGGCGTACAAGGCCTCCAAGTATGTTCTCCTTAACTCCACGCATGAGAACTTTCAGCTTCTTCTTCCGTCGCGTGAGGGTCGGCGCGTGCACTTAGACGTAGTACATCTTCAACGAAGCTGGTTACGCTTTCGTTGGGGCCTGAATCCGGGTTTGGAGCTGGTCCTCCGCCTTCTGTCGCCGGTGTTGGCTGGAGAAGGTCCGTTTCAGCTCGGTGGTGCAGATGTCCCACGAAGTGAGCGAAGCCTCGTGGTTCTCGAACCAATGCCTCGCGGTGCCTTCCAGCGCGAAGTAGAGGTTCTGGAGGCGTTGTTCAGCGTTCCATCCGTTGTGGCGGGCCACGCGCTCGTAGTGTAGGATCCAGTCCTCGACGTCCTCATAGATCTCCCCGTGGAAAGGCGTCGGAGTCCGAGGGGCGACGGGCAGGTAAACGACGGGGGGTGCTGCTGTGGTCTGCGCCGCCGAGGAAGCCATCGTCGTTATCGCTTGCCTTGTCCTCGCCGGGAGTGGTCCGAGTTCAGGAGCTTGCCCTTGAAGACGGCGGCTGGCACGATGCTCCGAGTCTTCAACGGAAGGTCGTCGGGAAATGGGGCTTGCTGAACGAGTTCTTGTAGGGGTACGCTGCACGGGTTTCATACCCCGCACCTCCACCAGAAATGTCACGAATTAAGGCGACAAGTAGGCGAAGAGTAAACTGAAAATAAAGGTTTAATGGGCGAACTTGTGCCAACCAAAAATAAGTAACGAAAGAGCGTCGAGGCAGCAGAAAAGCAGGCGGCGATTCGGCGGCGAAACAGAGCGCGAGCGAGACTGACTCGACAAGGTCGCGGGTAGCTGCTTATCTACAACGCGTCACTATCTCGAAAGTTCGGCAAAGAAGGCTCGAGCGTCGCGCGCTCGGGGCGAGGATGAACTGGCACTTTCGAGAACAACAAAGCAGGTGGAAAGTTACGTCTGGTGCGAGAATGAACGCGAATCTTCTAGAAGTCGGTGACCGAGCGTTGCTTTCTCGGCCCTGCGGGTGGCAATATTAGTGGCATCGATGTGCCACCATGATTTCGTCTTCACCAAACCCATGGTCTTGACAACAAACCCTATGTGTATATGGCAGACAAAAAAATAGCCTATTTTGGACATTGTTTAATCTATTTCATAAATGTATAACCAAAGTTTTTCAACCGCACTTCCAGTAAAACTTTTTGAATATAGTGATCTCTCGTTAATATGGACACTCTGCTCCCCGTAGAAATCGTTCATAATGTGAGTTATTCATGATAACGAGACAAGAATGCATGTATTTTTCCAATATGTCCCAGAAAATGGTGTCCATACAGCGGGGTATCCATATTAACGGAGTTCATATTTACCCAACATGACTGTATGGGTAAATAAATTTTGTTCGACAGGATTACTACGCTTCAAAACGCTTGAGGGCTCTTTCTGGGACTCCATCGCGCTCATCTTCTTTTAAGGACTTTGCCTGATTGATGAGATCAAAGTCTTTATAGAAATCGACGTACAATCCTCGAACAAAAAATGTATCCGTACTAAGGTTTTACGCCAAGAAAACAACCCAACATGTTTTGTGCAGTATATTTCTCAATTTATTGTGGAGCCAAACCTGACAAGCTCAAGCTAGAGTCTGTGTATCTTGACAGTAATTTGGCGAAACAAATGCCAAAGTTAGGCTTCAGGTTCGGGTCATTATGTGGCAACTTTGGTCCTAATTTGCCAGACTAGTGCGAGAATTAGGCTCCACTGCTGTTTTTTTTTCTTTTATTCATGCATATTGTTTCAATCTAGAACTTCGGTAATTTTGTGACCAACCAGATAAAAGCCATTGCAACGTAAACAAAAACTACTTTGGCTTTACCAAATACCTTGGAGCAAAACTGTAATAGACCGAAGTTAGGCCTCCAGGACTGCCTAGCTTGGGCTAAGTATGCATTTCTGGCGTGCTACCTGGGAATGTATACTTTCCTGCTTATTATCTTTCTCTAGAAAATGATTTTCGTGATTGCTTTACTCGTCTTTGTGAAGTAGCCATGTTTATTACGATCTGCCAGAAAGGCATTTAGTTCATCTGGAATTTCTGTTCTCTCAAAGTACTGATAAAACCATTTTTATCTATTTTATTTCAAAACTATTTCGTCATACGCTAGTTTACGTAATGTTTTGACTGTCATATTTAGGCCATATTAAACGGTTTGCGATATTTTTTTAGCATTGATGGATGGGGCAGATAAAAAATAGTCAAAATGTACATTAAAATGTGTGATCTTCAGGAAGATATAGAAGGTGTATTGATTTAAAAATGAGTTCACGCATTAGTAGCAGGATCTCGTGACATTTGCATAGAATAAGGTGAGCCTTCATTCTGAATTGCTCTTAGACGTGTTTTGTTCTGTTTCTCCCTAGAACCCAGTCGCAAGGAGTTGAACTGAAGTTTAAATTTGTTCCGGGTGGAGGATTCGTGCTATTGGAAACAATGTACTTGGAAAACTTTGCTCCTACTAAAATCAGGGACCTTCAAATAATTGATGACATCGATACAAGTGAGCACGAAACGCCACTGGGACCATTGCGTTGGAACCTCGATACAATTGAGCGCGAAACGCCACTGGTACCATTGCGTTGGACTAGCATGGGAGCATATGGGACTGAACTTAGGGGTACGTAATCTTCTATGATATTACGTTTTTAGTGTAGAAGACCTGTGATATTTCAAATATGATACCTCTTGTACTTCACTGGAACTCTTTGACGTCGGTCTTTCACACCAGAAAACGTGTTGATGGTGCCAAATTTTAGTATTTGTAACCAATGTCCTGACACACAATGTTGAAATATGAAGATTTTGTCTGGACAATACATTTCTATTGATTTGCGATTGTACCCTATTTGCGCATAAGAAGTAAACTTTGTTTCGATAATTTGGCGAAACCGGAAATTAACAAATCTTTGTGCCATATATGTGAATTGAGACATTCGCTTCGTTCCTATTTATTTAAGATGATTTTACGGTAGAATGTTCTATCACAAAACAAAAATCAAAAACATTCTCTTTGCCTTTAAGAATATTTACCGCAAAATATTTTGCTTTATTTATTTCTCTAAGTATAAGTAAAATATTTAAAAAATATTGAAATCGATGTCAAAATATTTAAAGGGCATATATGTGGGATTCATAATTTAGTAGTGCATTCATCACGACACAAGTATTTTCATGCAATTTTTACGACGTTAACGGCAAATTGGGCGCAAGTCAAAGCTCGTTCTAAGCACCGCCTAGAGATCAGTGGCCCCGCCCATTACTGCAGGATAGACTCGGCTGCTCGGCCGAGGACGCCCACACGCCTAGTGCCTCCATTTCGTGATATCCGGTACTTCTAGTCTGGTGTCTGACACCACCTGCTTGTCATGCGAGTAGACGCGCGCCAGCCTCCGGTATCGTTTACTATTCCACCTCCGCTAATCGCGGTCTGTAATGCCTGTAAGGAGCGGACATGAAAGCTGCGCGTCGGCTTGGGATTTCGCCTTCGTCCGTTTGCTCTACCGACTCTCGTAAAAACGTCCGCAACGCCGGCAAGATGCCACTGTAAAAGCGGCGATATATCATTCCTCATACACGAGCCACATTTCAGTGCAAGCAACCGAGAGCTAAAATATCAACGACATAGATATGCAGTCCTGTCAGCTTTCCACTTTTTGTTTTTTTCCCGTGGCGTCCGCGATCAAAGTGAGGAGCGTCGTGATCGACGCACAATTAAAACGACCTTAAAATATTCGCTTGGCAGGCTACTTGCAGTGCGAAAATTCAAAAATACTTGTTTTTCGAAGCAAAATGACGGTAACATAGTTAGAAAAGCTTGATGCAATCCGAACGCCTGATTGTATCCAAGCCACGTCCGAGCCAAATGGCTCGTGAATTCTTACGTGTGTAGCCATGTCCTCGATATTGAAGACCATGGTTGCAATCACGGCGGCTGCATAACTCACTGAGCATGGGGCCGCTTTTACGGGAACCAATATGTTTTTGCAGAATTAACAAGCGCGAAAGACCAAATCAAGTCAGATCGAGCAACCTGTTGACATGGGATGCTAGACTTAGACCAGACCCGCTATGAAAATAAGCACCTGAACAGCACTTCCGAAAGCGCAGACTTCCGATAGGTATTTGCTGTGGACTAGGTCGGTTGAAGAAATCTTTCTCTAACGACCTCGGTGAACGGAGAGCTCGCTCCTATAAAAAT
Source organism: Ixodes ricinus (assembly GCA_037355805.1). NCBI lineage: Eukaryota > Metazoa > Arthropoda > Arachnida > Ixodida > Ixodidae > Ixodes > Ixodes ricinus. The sequence continues at coordinate 144,736 of JAZHYW010040337.1, read as the reverse complement.
AAAGGAGCTCAAGGAGCTACGCTCGCTGAGCACGCCATCAACGCCGGCAGCCTTGTTTTTGGTATCCCGAGGGGAAAAAGGCAATCTCGCTATATTGTTGAAAACAATAATGATTCTATCTAGACTACTTCTTTCAAAAATTAAATATTATTATCAATCAAAAATTTTTTATGGCAAGGAAAAACACTTTTACAGCGCTCATTTTACACGTCGATCGTTTCTTGCACTAATGAGAGTAGCCATATAACTTTTTATATGGGCGGCACCTACAGGAAGAACGCTAAGTAGCGTCCTATAGCGCAAATATTGCAAAAATAATTTTTACTAAACAGATATACAAAAATGTGCGTTTATCTAGGCCCTATTCTTAAAAAATAATTTCACTGCTCGTTTATATAGAGGACACATACTCAGATCACGTCCACGAAATGAACTGTGCTTTCATTGCCAACAGCGGTAGCTTTTGTGTAACATCATGATAAAAGATCGAAGAAAGCCTTCGCCTGCTCTTCTCCAGTGCATCGTTGGTCTTTATAAAGGCTCTGTTCACACAGTTGCGTCGACTGCACTGCGCTGCGTTGCGTCGTGCCCCACAGCGCCTCCCCATTGGCTCGTCGCAAGAGTCGCCATAGCAGCAACTCGACGCAAGCAGTCTAAGCGCAGACAAACGCATCTGCGTGAACGGGCCTTTGAGCGCTCCTTTATCACTGCATTAACCAATAGCATAATAAATGGCATTTTGCAGCGATTTTGGTGTGGGCGTTCGTTGCTTGTCGTCACAGCGGAGATGGGAACGCCCTTCTTCTCTTCCCTGATGACCCAAAAAAAGAGTTGTCAGTTTTATAAAAAAAAACACTATATTTGTTCTTTAATTTGCAAAGAAAAGATTATATGCTTCTTCAACATCCACTTTATCATAGACTTCATTCCATTTGAACTCAGAAAGTTTGAATCTAAATTCACGGAGGCTATATCCTGTAATATTCTGAGTATCCGCACAAACGGCTCCTCGCGGAGTTGGGGTTTCATTTTATATTAACATAAATAACACCTAGATGTTAGCTTATATCACTGCTTACTATACCCGATTTTATAAAGGGTAGGTCAAAGCTCCGTGATTCAGGTAAGTGATGTAATGATATTCATACAAACACGGCTGTTTGTGACGAAGTTCAACATTTTCCGGGATACCCCACAACTTAGGGGTATCCTGCAGAACGTTAATACTAAACAAAACTCCGAAAATAACAGCATATTTGTTCTCTGTTGCAACTCTGAAATGCGTTTCTAAGAAGGCAGAAAAAGGATGTCAAGCTCCCATCCGGTGTACAATAGATTACCGATATAAGATTCTTATTAACGTGTAAAAAGAGTACTTCGTAATATTTATTACTACATCACTATACATCCATTTTTCCGCCGCACCTGATTTTAGCCTGTGAGCCAGGTAAATCTGGCAGCATTGAGTGACGCTTCCGCAAGACGCGTTATTGCCACCATAACCACCGTACCAGTTCGTGATGTAAGTTCCCTAATTAAACCGCTTTCGGGAGATTGGAAACTAACCCGGGCCCCAAGCCCGGTCTACGGTCAGATGCCGATGTTCAGCCCGAACCTTTGTTGGCTAATATTATGACTCTGTTGCAAAGTTTAAACACTCGCTCGCAAAGCTTCGAGAAGGGACAGGCCGGTTTGATGAAATCTGTTGTCGAGATAAAGAAAAATCAAAGATCAATCGAGGCACAATTTGCTGACATTGGCACCCGGTTGTCCACTCTAGGATCACGATCGATCGCGCTAGATGATCTGTCACAGGAGTTCCGAGTCATGCAGCAAACGCTCCAAGTAGCTCACGATGTGACAGAGAGGCTAGAAGTGGAGGTGGTGTACTTATTGCCATTACCGAAGCTCTTATTTCGTTCAGTGTAAATGTACCATGTGACCTGGAAATTGCTTGGGTGTGCGTAGTGATGAATTTTAAAAGATGCATTCTTGGTATTTGCTACCGTCCTCCTCAGTGTAGCTCCAGCTTCGTAAACAAGTTACATGATGCTATCCATCTTGTAATAACGCGTTTTCCTGACTCTCCAATTTTTCTTTTCGGCGATTTCAATTTCCCTAATATCGTGTGGTTAGACCATTACCCTGTTCTAAGCCTATCCTCATCTCAGTGCAGCGAGTTTGTAAACATGTGTTCAGACTTCAACCTTCGTCAACTGGTTAACCAGCCTACTAGAGTTACTGCGAGCAGTTCAAGTATACTGGACTTAGTCCTTACCACTTGCCCCGACCTTGTCTCGCCAATTTCTTATTTGTCCGGCCTTAGTGACCATTCAGTATTGCACTTTTATTTCAAAGTTCAAAGAATCAAACCTGTTAAAAACGCAAAGCTAATAAGAGATTATAGTAAGGCCAATTTCGCAGCTATTAACGAACAACTTTGTGTATTTATGGATTCCTTTTTGCTGACTTTCGACCAACGCACGGTCCAATACAACTGGAATTTGTTTAAAGAAATCGTACACAGACTTACAAATACGTACATTCCATGTCGTGTCATAAAATATGTCGTACAGTCACCATGGTATAACGTTACTCTAAATAGACTTGCCAATAAAAAGAAGCGTTTGTTCCGTGCGGCAAAAGGCTCAACAAGCGAAAGTCGTTGGGCATCATATAAACTAGCCGAACAGAGTTATAACAATGCTGTTAGAGATGCTAAGTTTACCTTTTTCACTACAACGTTACCGTCAATGTTAATGAACAATCCCAAACAGTTTTGGAATGTCGTAAATCAGAAAGAAGGTTATTTTGTATCGCTAACGGATGGGGATGGAGAGTTGGTGCCAAGAGATGATTGTGCGAATTTACTGAACGATACATTTTCAAGGGCTTTTTCCGCCGTTGGAGACTGTCCCAACCCGGAATTTCAATCACCGAACTTTTTCCCAATGTTTCCAATATCAATTGATCCTGCAGGTATAATTAAACTAATCGATTCCCTTAAATTGTCCTCATCCACTGGTGTTGATGAAATTAATTCTAAATTTTTGAAGAGCACTAAGGAATACTCATCTATCATTTTGGCTAAAATTTTTCAGCAATCCTTAGAGGAATCATGTCTGCCTGATGATTGGAAAGTGGGGAGGGTGGTTCCTCTACACAAGGGCGGGAGTAAGCATTCACCCAACAACTTTCGTCCAATATCTTTAACAAGCGTTCCTTGCAAAATTTTCGAACACGTCATCTACTCCCACCTTGCCAACTTTCTTGATTCTAATGCATTTTTCAGTCTGTGCCAACATGGCTTTCGTAAAACATTTTCCTGTGAAACGCAACTTCTATCTTTCACTCATAATCTGCATTCCATTCTTGACCGCGGGTCCCAGGCGGACTGCGTATTCCTCGATTTCTCGAAAGCTTTCGATAAGGTCAGTCACCAATTATTGCTTTTTAAGCTGAGTAAACTTAATATTGACTTAAGCGTTCTTCAGTGGATTCAACATTTTCTGTCTCATCGCTCACAGTTCGTAACTGTTAATGGCTCTAATTCCCATTTAACCCCAGTTAACTCTGGTGTTCCGCAAGGTTCGGTTTTAGGACCATTACTCTTTCTTATTTACATCAACGATCTGCCAGCCATCATTTCATCCTCTGTGTGTTTATTTGCAGATGATTGCGTTATTTACCGAGAAATTTCTACCGACAGTGACACAACCTTATTGCAGTCAGATCTTATCTCAATATCTAAGTGGTGCCGCACATGGCTAATGGAACTAAACATCACCAAGTGCAAGTCAATGCGTGTGTCCCGTCGTAATGCCGTTTGTCCTACTTACTACCTTAATAGCGCTCCACTGGAGCCCGTGCACTGTTATAAATACCTTGGCATCCACATAACATCTGATCTTTCATGGAATATTCATATTGAACATGTTATTAACAATGCTAACCACATGCTAGGCTTTTTAAGAAGGAATTTTAGTTCTGTGCCGTCATCTCTTAAACTTCTTCTTTATAAATCACTTGTTAGATCGAAGCTGGAGTACGCAGCCTCCGTTTGGGACCCCGGGATGGAATACCTCGTTCAATCATTGGAGGCCGTCCAGAACAAATCCGCACGTTTCATACTTTCCAACTACCACCGTACTTCTAGTGTAACCTCCATGAAACTATCGTTATCATTACCCACTCTTGCTTTACGTAGACAATATTCTCGTCATTCCCTTTTTCACAAAATTTATCATAATCCGGCCATGCGTCACAATCTACTAACCCCTCCGTACTATATTTCACGTCGTTTAGATCATAAGAACAAAGTGGGCGTCTTTCCATGCAATACTAATGCATTTTTTTATTCATTCATTCCGCGCACTTCTGTAGAATGGAACCACCTTCCTCATGACATTGCCACCATTGATGACCATTGCATTTTTAAAGATGCTCTATATAACTTGTTATTTTTTTGATATATGACTGTGCTTATTTTGCCTTTTGTTACTCCTTTGTATTTTCCACTCCCCTCTGTAATGTCTTCGGACCTTGAGGGTAAATAAATAAATAAATAAATAAACTGTCGTTTATGCAACACACCAGAGACTATTGAGCATTGCTTTATTTTTTGCACAGATGCATACCTTTTCTGGGATGTACTTCAAAGGACTATAAAAAAAGACTTGTATATCAACGCATACTCTATTCGTTTTCTTCCTGTGGAAGATCCAGAAACATTTCCTTCTGATTTTTTTATTTTGCTTGGTATGCATAGTCTCTGGAAGACTCGCATGCTAGACAGAAACGCTGAACCACCAAGGACTACCAAATCAAATTTTATCGAAACATGCAACCACGTAAAAAGTTCCCTTGATGAACTCGGGAAAAGCCAAAATGGTACTGGCGACTTGAAAAGTGCCTTTTGTGTCCTGATTTCTGATGCAGCCGAGTCAGCACTGCGCACCCGAGGAGGTATGCAAATTTGTCTGAATTGTAAAAGTGTTGGTGAAAATGTATCTTTATAAGCTTGTATAATCTCAGTGCACTCTCGTTTCAAAACTGCAACTGTGACCCATGTGCTCACCGTCTATGCTTCCATGCAATAAAGAAAAAAAAATCGGTGGCCGAGTGGTCTAGCGCACACCAGCTCGGAGCACGTGGAGCGAAAGCTCGCGCTGCAGAACCCAGGATACCGGGTTCAATTCCCGCCCCTGCCCGTTTCGATCTGGATGAGCATCGTACCGGCGTGCGGTCGTGTATCACTACTGCGTGGTGCACGTTAAAGACCCCAGGCTAGCGGTTTGTACTGCACTGGCTAAATTGCTCATCTACAGCTGGGAGACTCGTCGCCCTTGGAGGCAGACCAAGTTCTAGGCTGTATAAACATACACACAACCAATTTTTTGTGTGTTCTTTTTTTTTCTTTTTTTCTCGCTTATGCGTACTCGTTTTTGATTTGATTTTGGAGGCTGGTTAGTCGAAGCTAGGTCGAAGCCTTGTTTACGTGCTTGTTTATTTATGTGTACTTTTGTTTTTACCTATGAGAACTTGCTGGGTCCAGTCCTACAAGCCATTGTCGGGTTAGACGGACCCGTCATTTCACCTACCTAAAGCGTTGTGTGAATAAAAAGATTATTACTATTATTAATATTATTATTTAGTTATTGTTTATTTTTAGCTATTATCATTTAGTCTCAGACCGGTGAACTACGTTCCCCTTCTGCACTCGCTTGTATGTGTGTGTTTTGCTTGTTTTTTTTTTAAGTGTGCCAGCACTAAGACCGATTGGTTGTTTCTGTACACTATAATAAACACTGATTGATTGATTTTTATTATTATTAATATTATTGTTGTTGTTGTTGCTGTTGATGATGATGATAATTATGCTATTACCCTTCTTCGTCTCGTCAGCGTTGAGCCTGCACGTGCTGGCGAGGCACGGCAGGGCGTCTGAAAGAGGCGCCATGCCGTAAATATGTCACTTTTCTTGTCACACGTGCCAAGGCGTACGGTAGTGGAATGGGACGTACCGTAGTGCGAAATCGATTAAATCAAAGAGGAGGTCATATTCACAAAGCGGTAGTTATTACGCGTTTCAATAAAATCGTTTTGGCTTCTTTCCTGACAAATTAAACGCTTCTTTTGTTTTTGACGTACAAAGGGTGTGACCCCTTTCAAAAATCGATCCTGTTATGCGAAATGCAAGTTGTCCACTTCATGCGCAGAAGTTGCAGTGGCATGGGAGCGCAAAGCTCTGATTGGCTCGGATTGGAAGGATGGTGGGCAGATCTCAATGCTAGCTGCCTTGAGGTCCACCCACAATCCTTCCAATCGGGGCCGATAAGAGCCGATAGTCCAGTCAGTGAAACTGCTGCTATCGGAAAGGACGAAACAGAGCGCTTCAAATGTTACATAAACCATTTCTGGTGACATTTAAATAGCGATGGTAGAATATAATTAGACTCAAAATCTAAGGAAGCATTAAAAGAATGCTTCAGAAGAATGAAAACTAGGCATAATAAGCTTCATATGTAAAAAAATGAATATAATATTATGTGGGAAATAGCATTCCTAAAACATTCATATCTATTCGTTTACATAAATGCAAATCAGGTTACAAGAATGATTGAAGATCAACCCTGTACCTTGTGTACGTTACTAAATAGTTTACAGACCAAGCAATTTAAGATACTATATTTTATCTGTGTGCACCAGAATCGCAGAAAAAGAGGAGTAACAGACCACCCTGGCTAGCAGTTTTGAAAATCAAGTCAGCTTATGGTAAATTCAACGAACCGCGTGGCAGATATTGAGGGTCCCACAATTTTGCTGTCTTTATGGACATCTCAAGAGATGTCCATAAAGACAGCAAAATTCTTATGACACGGGAAGAGGTATCACTAGGTCTTCCATTTGTCGAATTTGGAGACCGCGATCGATTTCTACCGGAATTAAATGAAGCGAAGACTGAGGTACAAAGAAAGGAACAAAGCACATGATGGTCACAAACACCGCTGCCCGTATATTGCCTCGCTTTCACGTTAAAGAGAAAAAATAAGCCGGTGGCCTCAGAGTTTAACATTCCTTTACTCAGGTTGACACTTCACACGCACACTAATACAGATCTCTGTTGCTGTTGGGTGTGAACTGACAAAAATAAACCAATGGTTATTGCTCCGAATGCATTATGATGCAATCTACCCTGTGGGGATTTCCGGGTTTTTGGAGTGCGATTACATATGGTCTTGACTAATTCGTCATTCTAATGTGGTCGTGCTCCGCGGCCTATCGAGAGACACGGGCCTATAGGGGAATGTCAACGTTTTTCCACAAGTTCGCCGCACCGCTACCAGCAGTCTTAGATCCAAATTTCTTCTTGAGACGTTCCGCCTGGTCAGCCGAGAAGTGGTTCCTCCAGTCTCCAACCGCTCCTTTCCTCACAAAGCCACTGGCTTCTGGCTGTTTCACAAGCGGGTCTTCGCCGATTTGTGCAGTTGTCTCTCTCATATAATTTTTTTCGTCCCTCTGGAAAGCCTTGAACAGTCCATTCATGCGTTCCTGCATCGTTTTCACACTGGTCGCGAGCAGTACCCTGTCCAGGCGTCCTTTATCCTCCCGCAGCCTTCTACCGTGCGCTTCGCCCAGAAAATCGGCTATCATCAGCACTCCCGCGGCAACGTCCTTCCGAAGATTTTCGTAAGTCACAAAGAGCACGTTTTTGTTATTTCGGTGCTCGTAGCCGGACTGCAGGTGATCAAAGTAGTCACCAAAATCTAACTTTCCGGTGATGAACATTTCGAAAAACTCGTCGAAAGTTCCGTTTTCAAACTTGTACCTCGGAAAGCTCTTGCAGTGGTAGAAAAAGGACACGCAGCAGTCGAACGGGTTCCTGCAGATGTAGATGTACTTCGCGACCTCCGAGACCGGTTTGATGTAGAAAGGCAGGTGGGACCTGATGACTCCGGGCCTGGGCATTTCTTTTACAGACTCCGCGCCCTGGAACTCCAGCAAGGGCAGTTCCCTAGACCAGTCCGCAAAGTTGGTCGGAGGCGGGCGATCGTTGAAGATGTTGTAGAGGATGTTCATCAGCCACGTTGATCCGCATTTCGGGTAGCTGACGAGGAAGACGTCTTCAGCTGTCGGCTCATAGGCCAGCGCCGAACGAACATGGTGTTCGTCGTCTAGAGGTCTGCAAAGGAGGACACCTTCAATGTCCCTGTAAACCTCTTCTGCCATGGCGTGTCCTGCACAGACAACATATAGGTTGCGACTTTAGCTAGTGGCAGCATAATGAAAGCATGGCGTGGAGAATCCTGTACATTTTCTTTTCGCTCCACATGTCCAACTAAGTTGCGACATCAGTTGATAAGAACGCCGAAGGGACCTCGAAGCAAGGAGCTTGATCATAATGAGCCGCACCCTGCGTGTCTTAAGCAGTCGCTGACTATACAATCTTAGATGCTCCCGCCTGTCTTCTGCCTCGCGAAACGGAATCCTGAATCGGTGCTTTTTTTAATCAGTCTAGCCACTTAATGGTCGTACGTTGCAGTGTCTCTGGTAGCAAAGGTGTTTATATATTTGTCAACGAGACTGCACGTCATTGGAGCCTAACACCGATATTCTTCATCACTAGCGAAATTGATATAAAAATTGATTGGTGTTGCGAATGCATCGCGATGCAATTTACAGTGTAGCCACCGACAGTTTAAAGAACTCCGAGAGTGGCACTTATTACCTTCACCAAACTTGTCGAAATAAAAGTATATGACTAAAGTTATGGTGAGCGTGTTGGTGATGATTAAATTATCAGAAAGAATAAACAGAAAGGACGGACAAGACGAGACATCGTCTCGTCTTGTCCGCCCTTTCTGTTTATTCTTTCTGATAATTTAAAAGTATATGCTATTCGAGCAAGTTTAGTGAACCTGGTCCTGCGCTACTCATGTCGCTGTTTTTTGTTTTGTTTTTTAATTACATGGTGCGTTAGAAGGTGTCTTGCTTTTGCTTTGTGTTCATACAGCAGCTTGAGCTAGTCGATTTTCCATCTTACGACTTCACAGCGTTTGTGCGCTGTGAAGTCGTTTGTGCTCATGTGTACCGTTACCGCGGTTGTTTGCTTTCCTTTTGTATTCCGGAATAATAAATTTTATTTACTGCACTGTTGTGTTGTTGTTTTGTTTTTTTTTGCTCATTATTAAACACGTTGAATTTTTTTTATCAATGTGTGCCCTTAAGTCAGGGTCACACTGCTTATACATCACACAAAAGACATTCTGCATACAGATTCGAACGCGAGTCACCCCGGGATCCGTCCTTTGATGCCGCAAGGCAAAGAGTTCAAGGAGAAAACTTGGCACGCGGCATTCGAACCACGGATATTTCAATGACTCCTGTTTGCAGACAGTCATTTGTAATATGTATGAGCAGTGCGACCCCGACTTTACATCCCTGCGACAGCCCCAAAACAGGATAACAGAAACAATAAATACTTGAATGCCTCGACGAGTGTAAGGGCTGGAGTCAAATGGTGGCGGTAACGGGAGCAGCGCCCTCACGATGTTTGGAGCTCAGCACACACCGTGTGCCTTGTCAACACGGGTTCGTGGTTAGTGTGAGTAATGGCGGCGTTATAATCGGCACCATTTTAAGGTCGAGGATTAATTTTTGTAAAGTATTTAGTGAAAATTCAAAAACCGCTGCTCCGTCCCTATGAAAACAAAATTTTCCAAAGTGCCTTTATCATCCCTTTCAGCCAGTAAAAATCTCTTATATCAGGCCAATTTTAGTCACTGACAACTGAAGAAAGTGTGGAGAGTCCCGAACAACTCATTATCGCTTCGCGCCTAATGACACTCCAGCATTGGCATGTAAAAACTCCAAAGAACGAATCGCGTGGCAAAAAGCGTAAACATGCCGCACCCTTCTTTCTTAAGCACTCAGGAACTATAGAGACTACAGGAACAGGAACTGTAAGGAACTACAAGGAATAACAGGAACAAAATATGTCAGGAACTACAAGAACCACAGGAACAAGCTGTCAGCAAGTGCAGTAACAAGCGGACCTTCCGCTGGCTTTCCTGCTCTGAGCAAGCGGACCTTCCGCTGGGTTGACAAACGCAATTTTTTTTTTTTTTGTCAATTGCGTGTTAACGTATTATCACGTTTGCGCTGATTCGCGGCAAAACAAAACCCCCGAAAAACCGAAACGCCTCTTACCTTTTTGGGGGGGAAGAAAAATATGTCGGACAGGGCTTCGTTGTTAGCAGTGCTGGCTTCTCTCTGTGTGTTGACTCGTAAAGGGAGCTCTTTCCGCGAGGCAAAATTCACAGCTGTGCGGCGCTGGCGCTGTTCGGCTGCATCCGGTGGGGGATTTATGAGATATCTAACTACAATGAACAGGCACCCAAAAACAAACTAAAGCTTTTTGTAAGTTTTCTTTTTTTTTCCGTAGTGGAATTTTTTATTATACGAACGCAACTCGCGATCTTTCAAAACGCACGCAAACATAAGCGCAAGAAGCGGATCGATTTCATTCAGACTACAAGCAATCGTGGTATGAACGAACTCCTTCCGGCGGGTTGCGCCCGTAGTATGAACATAGCGAGACCTGCACAGAACCATTAATAGGGAGTTTTAACAGAGATATACAGCAGCCAGGCAGGGTGAGGCTCCTGGCACGCGCGCCAGTGTTTATGCTTCAAAGTGGCAGCGCGAGCTTCCGGTAACAATGCCGCTCCGTACGGTAGCCTTTGGTTAGGTTATGCTAAAAGTGCTTCACGATAAAACATGACCAAACCAAAAACGAAAAAAAAGGGGCAATAATCTCTGTAGAAAGGGAACAAGAGGGACAAAGGTGAAACACAAATCTCCAAACACAGCTAGGTGACTGGTGCTCTACTGACGGCGAACTCCTGGTTAGCTCAGTTGGCAGAGCGCCCTACTGGAAATGTAGAGGTCGCTGGTTCGACACCAAGACCAGGCGGATTTCAATCGCTCCGAGGAGCGCGACGGCGCCTGAAGCATCTATATCGTCGGCGGCCGCAACCTCGGCAGTAGCAAAACGTGGCCGTCCACGCCAGTACACCACTGACGAACTAAGCGAGCAAAAGAACGACATTCCTACTTTCGCATTCACAACTCATAAAAAATGTTTAATGTCTTCGGATTTTTTTTTTTTTTTTTGGGGGGGGGGGGGGTTGCGCATTAGTCATTTAGCTGTGTTCGGGGATTTGTGTTTGTTTTTTGTCCCCCTTGTTTTCCTTCTCCAGGGACTATTTTCGTCATTCTTTTCCTGCTCGCTTGCACCTTTGCATTATAATTGCGTTATAATAAAAAAGGGGGCCCCTGTTTTCGACTTCCTACAGCGGTTCAACACTAAAAACGTATAGTGACAAAGGCAAAACCAGCGGCGTAGACTTTCCGTTTTCCCGGGGGGGGGGGGGGGGGCAGGCTGAGAAATTCTTCGGGGGAAGGGGCCGGGGGTGCTTTTCCGCGCAATTTTTTTTACACCGGCAATTATCAGTACTTTATTCTAGGGGTACATTTTACAGCGTATGTATATCGCCATGTGTCCGTCGCTCTGTGTCAATGTCAATCACCGTGCAAGCGTAGCCGTGTGTTCATCGCCGGTACCACGGCGCATGCGCCGGCAAGCACAAATCTGAAAAACAAAATGCTTGTGCCAGCTGCGAAGTTGTGGTGGTTGAACCCTGGCCCCTGTGCTTCTGAAGCAGTAATCCACTCGGCCACGAGTCTTTTCTCTTTAATACAAGGAAATAAAACATTGCGGCTGCAGAATATCAGGTCGAACGCTCATTAACAAGACAACGCACAAAGCAGTGTTGAAACGAACAGGCTATAGCAAACAAACACTTTGGTGAAGCAGGTATGTGCAGTCAGGAGTTTTACAGATGCGGCAACTACACAGGTAATCCTGCAACATGAAATGTGTTTTCTCTGACAGGTGTTTGTTTGATAAAGTCGTTCGCCACAAGGTCTAAGTCCACTTGGAGAGCAAGCTCATTACATGGCACGTAAACAGCGTCTCGGTAAGGATCATGGCCCAGGGGGAAGGGGGTGGGTGCTCTGCCCCCCCCCCGGATCTCACCAGGGAGCGGACGAGTCCCGATGCCCCCCCTCCCCCCGTAGTCTACGCGTATGCGCAAAACAATAAAGAATGAAAAAAGAAAGAAGAAATCCAGATAATAAACTAGGAGACACGGCCATCAATCGCGAAATATATATGTTGCAGAGATGTGTGCAATGAGTGATTGTAGACGACTCGGAGTGAAGGGTTGCTTCCTGTAAATATACGTTCAGTAAAAAACACACATTCAGAGTAATTTTATAAGCGGTGGACTGCTTGTAATACCTATATACTTTTTCGAGTACTTTTGTAATGGCCACGTTATCCTTTCAAGAGCACTAAATGATTACTAATTTAGTCACACACCTTTTTGCAACAAATTAGTTTAAACTACTCATTACGTTTATACCAAATATACGGTTATATTCCGGTAACTAACGCCTTACGTCAAGCTAATACATGGTGCATAGCATATTTAACATTGGAGCGTGAAGTAGAATAGTGGTTTTTCTTCTTAGTCTTGTTTTTCCTGGTGGTGTTACTTTTATTTATGTATTTTAGATGCGGAGCATCTCTTGCTCGGGTCTATGTCCCGCGGCGTTGGCGTCGTAGTCCGCACTCACACCACGCACGCGCAACTCTCCTCCTTCCCTCTTTCCAACAGCTGCGCGTTACTCTCTCCGCTCTCTCTCTCTACCAGCTGCGTGCACTGCGCGTGCGTTCGCTTCTCCTCACACCGCGCGCGCCCGCGCAACTCTCCTCCTGTAGTCTCCTCTCCTTCAAGTGTGAAAAAAAAATAAACGGCGAGCGGCGAAAAAATAGTCAGAGTGCAGGCGAGCTAAGCGTTCCAAATTTCTCTGCCGCGAGCCGCGACGAAGGCTCGCGTAGGGGATAACGCTAGGGCAGTCGGTGGCGCCATCTCTCGACGTCAGCACGCAACTGACTCTTTCCTCGGAACCAACACGATGCTCCGCATCACCCCATGGTTCCCCTCAGGAAGATGGTGTAATTTTGGGGATACGGGGCATGGCATGGGTACGAGCGTATGGCATATGCTCCGTTTCAGTTCAAATCCGACCCAATCCAACGCTACAACCAGATGGAGTCAATCAAGCAAAACCAAACGTGCGTCATCAGGGCACTTGTTTCCTTTGTGCGTTTGCAATCCGATCCCCAACTTTCTTGTCCATGAGCACCTTGCGCCCTCTCTCGCCTGCTCTCCCTAAAACGCTGTAAAAGATTAATTCGTCGAAAACCTTCTGTATATCGTAAAATCACCGGGATACCAGGGCCTCTAAACTCGTCAAACACAAAGTTGGCGCCGAAGTTGACAGAGCGCACCGATTGGCCCATCACAACGATGACTTCGCGATTTTTTCGCCGACATCCCATCCGTGCGCTCCGCGAACTTTCGGCTCGAACTTTGTGTTTGACGAGTTTAGGGCCACAATACACAGCAATAATACAAAAAAAATCAATATAAATTATAATCGTAGGGACGTGTAGTATTTGTTCCTTGGCCAGACATTTTTTTTTATATTTTGCAAGTTTTTAAATATTTTTAATTACACTGAACAAACGTAATATTTTGTGGATTATAACAGCGTAGGACTCACATCACGCACCTAAATTGAAACTTTACTATTATCATGAATAATTTTTGTTCCTCAGGAGCCTGGACCTTTTCCTGCATTAGTCCCTGTATGGTGACCTTTTCCGCGCATACATGAAGGTCGCATTGTTTATAGCCATCTGGGGATTCACAATGGCTGCGTTTACATGGGCTGCAATTGCATGCATGTATGCGACCGTAGCGTATCGCATCGAGGTTTGACTATTTTGATTGGCAGTAGATGGGTAGAAGAGAAAGAATAGTAAAGAAACAGGGTGCGCATGAATGGTCCCTGCTCGATTCGATGAGCTAGGATCGCGTCCATGGCTGTATTTACATGGATGCGACCTTAGCGCATCGAATCGAGGTTTGACAGCTTTGATTGGTAGCAGATTGGTAGAAAAGGAAGAAGTAGGAAGACAGGCAGCGTGCGATTGGTCCCTGCTCGATTCGATGCGTTACGATCGTATTCATGTAAACGTAGCCCATGTAAACCCAGCTAATGTGACGTTAAATGCGGCCCACAGCTTGGACATGAGCACTGCGTGAGCACACGATTTGAGCTCGTGACAATCAATGCCTCAGCGGACATTCGGGTGCCGGCTCGCGTTCGATCGCTGCAGTGACAGAAATTTTCGAATCCTAAAGCCGGGATCACACTGCTCACACATCATACAAAAGACAGTCTGCAAACACGAGTCACCGCAATGTCCGTGGTTCGAATGCCGCGTGCCAAGTTTCCCCATTGAACACATTGCCATGCAGCATTCAAAGCACGGATCTCGCGGTGACGCGAGTTCGAATTTGTATGCAGACTGTCGTTCGTATGATTATAGCCTCCTCTATACTAACAAAGCCTGACAGATTGCACGAGAAGAGGCCGATGAAAGGGAAAAGGTAGTGCGGCCGACAACGGATGAGAGGAGAGGCATGTAACACGCGTCCTGCTGCGGCGAGATGCCGAAACACACATCGCCTGCGACGAAATGTCCGCTCGTGCTCGTCGCGTTCTTCGCGCTACCGCTTCTTTTCTCGTCGGGTTTGAAAACCATGTTTCGGGTCCTAGCCGCTGCAGAAGCTGTGCGCTGAATACCGGAAATGCTGTCTGCTGTACCTGATCCTCGCGCTCCGAATCTGCAACCGGGCACTCTATGGCTCCGTCGTCGCACTGCCAGGCATTGTATGTTTAGAGGTGGCTATAGGGTATGAAGTATTCGCGGCGAAAAGTTTGGGTATCGCCACCTGCTGGAATGTTTTTCACAACCCAGAGTGACCATACTTCAATTTCCACTGCTGGTGCAAGCAAGGTTTCTATGCACTAAAATTAAAATATAACCGCGTGTCTAGCACGTGCACTGCCCATTGTGAGGAAGCTAAAAGCGCCCCTAGCCAGCTTCTCACCGCAAATAGGCAGTGTGACCCCGGCTGCTCATCCAGATCAAAACAGGTGGGGATGGGGTTGTGCCACTAAACAAGCTACGCTTCAGAGTAACGACACATGCCCATATTGCGGCTCGAAATCATGGTCGCCAGTTATCTGAACCTTTCTCTGAAATCACAGGAAGCACTTTTCCGCCCTCCAGAAATGTTTAAACAGTTGGCAACAGAGAAAAGCAATATTACATGAGGTTCCTAACGCCGAATCTAATGCTTAGGAAGTCGCACTTTTGAATTATAACGATCAACAGTCGCGTCTGCTCTGCATTCGAACCACCAAAATGGCTGCGCCCACAACAATGTCGGGGAACAGAGTGCCGATACTCTAAGCCTTCGCTCTACGGGCTGTTTCGTGGAGAACAACAATCGAATGCGTGGAATGTGAGTTACGAACCTAAATTATAGATTTATTGAACGAGTGACAGCATAAGACAGGAGAAAAGGCATTAAAGATATTGTAAGAGTGTTTGATTTCCAATCGTCGTTTTTGCGCACTCCAGGATTACGGTTTGCCGATGGGCGATCGATATGAACACGTTTGACTTCAGCGTGTTGATTTGAAGCAGTGTTGTACAAGATCATCGACGACAGTGTTTAATAGGGCTGGGAAATTGATCGATGAACCTACCGATTAATCAAATAATGCTTTAATCGCGATTAATTTTTAACCGGCTAATCGGTAAATTTTGACGAAACAAAAAAGAGTAAAAATCAAATGCTTTCTCCTCGCAGGCGTGGACAAAAACCTCTGTAGGAAGGACAAATTTTAGGTAAAATTTGAACATAAACTAAACTGCATGGACAAGATTTGTAACTCGAGACAAGCGCATAAGGTTACACGTATCAGGGCCACTTCAACGGCGTGCGAGTGTCTGTTTAAAGCAGCAGGGACCATAGTAAGCAATCAAAGAAGGTCGTTGTGCCGGCGAATATCACCGATCCCCTTGAATATCACCGATCCCCTTTACCTCATGCGGCTGAAGTGTGAATATCTGCAGAATCTGTAAATGTGTGTCTTTGAACCGGTCTCACCTACAGATCAAGGTTCATTCAAAATCAAAATTGTATATTGCGCCATTTATCGCACGTTCACCGAAAGCAAATATAAAATGTAATTTTGACGTTTCAAAATATTATTATCATCATCATCATCATCATGACACTTTATTGTGCCCATAAACGACCAGAAGTCTGTAATGTGGCACTGGTATGTAAAACTTGAGAAATTAATCATGCACAAATTTCACATGCCAAAATATAGATCCATGAATTCATAGGAAAAACAGAAACCGATTCGAGCAACTAATATGCATCACTAGGAATAAAATAGCATACTATGCAACTGTCTTTTGAATTCAACATAGGTATTGAAAATATCTAAGTTTTGTTTCCAAACTTATTGACAGATATCTGCATTCTAGATAAAGGCGATGACACTGGATTGTTCTGAGTGTAAAAATTAAAGCAGTCTTATTAAAACGAGCCGGAACAATAAAATGAACTTTGCATAAAAGCTCGGAGTCTATATCAATATGAATTACTCTGTGCAAAAATACTACATCACGTGTCAGCCTTCTGGCGGATAAAACTTGAAGGCTTAATTTAGCAAGGAGAAGTTTATAATTATAAAAATATGTTCTGCTAAAATGTCTATCATAAGCTATGCGTACCATGCGTCTCTGCAGACTATATTTGTGCTTCATCATGTGCACTAAGAGAATTCCACAATATCGAACCAAATTCCAATCTAGACCTGATAATGGATCAAAACAAGCGGAGCAAGCAAGCATGACTCACAAAATGTTGAGCTATACGAGTTATCATTCCCGGCAATCTAACTGTGGTACAAACAATCTGGCTGACGTGGTAGCTGACCGATAGCGAACTATCAAAATGCACGCCGAGATCACGAATGAGAGACACTCGTGAAATAGTCGTAGCGTCAATCGAATACAAATATGACACAGGTTCCCATTTTCTACTGTACGACAAAACCTTAGTTTTTTTTCACGATTAATTATTTAAAAATTTCCCATACATCAATCAAGCATACACAACGCATCATTCTGAAAAAGCACACAGGCATACCTCGAGCGAATTCTCAAAAAGTTTGATGTCGTCAGAAAATAGCAACGCATTTGAATTAGTTATGCAAGTTTCAATGTTATTGATAAAAATCAGAAACGTAAGTGGCCCTAAATTCGAGCCCTAGGGTACTCCAGACGGGGGAAAAAAGGATCAGAAAAACGGTATAAAATACGAACGACGCAGCGACGGTCGGTCAGATAGCTTTTGAACCAGATTTCGAGCACAGGCGAAAATCCTTTCTGCGAAAATAAGAAAATGAAAATAAGTGAGACCGATGAATCGATTAATTAATCGATTAAAGGGCGGCGATTAATCGGGTTTAAATTTTAAATCCACGTCCAGCCCTAGTATTTAATATAAGTTACTAAATACCTGCTTCAGAGCGTATTTGGAGTACTACTCAAGTTACTTCCCCCGCAAAATATCTTTAGTGGGCTACCGTAAAAATTTCTTAAAAATAAAATTAAATTACTTTCAAATATCATTTGTCATTATATAATCTGTATTGAGTTCAGTGATACTAAAATGCTTCATTTTCAAGCAACAAAATCGAAGAAACAAAACTGCAACGCTATGTTACGCAGTCCCACTGCGAGAGTAGCATCACACAGGTGTATTTTACATGTTGATATTCTTTAAAGGAGCTGTGCAACAATTTCAGGGATTTGCTTAAATAATTGTGGAAGTTGATGCCTGACACTTCTGAACTGAACTACAGAAAACAGATTTTGCCTGGATAGCCTAGATTTTATTTTTAAAAAATTAAAAAGATCCAAGTTTTTGCCGCCTCTCAACTCGTACATCGTCTTCCGGGTCACGTGCGCAGTGACGTCGATGGGGTACGCGCGGGGTTCCGGTAAAGCTCTCTCTCTAGAGCCATCAGTGAGCAGCGAGATCTCATCCACTCACGACCGCGTGACAGCTGGCGGGCGCCGCGCGAACAATATGGTGAAAGGAGGAAAGTCTCATCCGGGTCCGGCCATACCCGTCCGGCCCTGTCCCCTCCCCTCCGGCTTCTGGCGGCTGCTCGCGATAGCAGATAGAGCTGATAAAAAAAAAAAACGTAAAAGCAAGTCTAAAAAAAAAAATTTCAGAAAAAAGTTTAGTTTGAAAAGAAACTGAAAAACAAAAAAACAAGAAATTAAAATTGTTCAAGCTCTCCGCGATAAAAATTTGCTGCGACAGCGACCACGCGCCGAGAGCGAGGCCGGGCCGAGGCCGCTGACATCCGCGCACTATTTTCGGCGCCGGGGACACGCGGAGGGAGAGCGAATAAAAGGAGTGACTCGGCTTTCGCGGGGATTCCGGCGGATTCATACAGTAGCCTGCGGCTCTCGTGTCAAGACCTGAAGAACTTCTGAAATTTATTGTAGAGTATGGAGATGACAGCGTATTCCCCAACCTTCGCGTCGCCATTCAGATAATGTTAACCATAGCAGTTTCCATCGCTGGCTGTGAGAGGTCCTTCAGCAAGCTGAAATTGATACTTTCTTACTTGCGGGCCACAATGGGCCAGGGGAGAATTTCTGATCTTGCTCTTCTGAGTGTAGAAAGAGGAGAAACTGAAAAAACGAACTTTGATGTCATTATAGAACAGTTTGCATCATCGAAAGCAAGAAAAGTGCTGCTCTAGTTTTGACGGAGTGCCCTAGTGTACAGTCCTTTTCATATTTGTGTTAATAATAACCAAATGATGTAAATAAAGCGTTTAAACATAAAGAACGCGTGTTTCTTGACAATTGTTCATGATCAACAACAGCACTGGCGTCACAAAAGGCAATAATATGCGACAACGAGGAGACGACCGAGTTTGCCGGAACGAGTTTTTCATAAAAACATGGAGGCATAGAATACAGATGTGATGTATGCAATAAATAAATTTGAGCAACACATTTCATTGTAATGCAGAGAAAAACTGCAGCGAAGAACGGTTTACATGCCTACTTCGTAGTTCTCTTTTGTGAGGTTGTACGTATTTTATGAACTTCGCATATTTCATGTAAAGAGAGACGACAACAGGTGATTGGCAAGGTCCATTTCTTCTTTCACTTTTTTTCAAACCTAGTGGACCTCTGGTGTATTGTATGATGCATGGATGTACAAGACGGCTATAGTCCACTCTAGTGAACAATCATTCAAGCAATCACACATTCGCTTGCCCAAAATAGTGAGATGGCCTTTTTTGCACATAATAATAATAATAATAATAATAATAATAATAATAATAATAATAACAATAATAATAATAACAATAAAATTATAATGATGATGATGATGTCATTATCACTATCATCATGAGGGGCACGAAATTTCATTTGCCATGGGCGCCGTCATATCTAGTTACGCCACTGGGAGAAGTGTTCTACTTGCATTCTGTGTATCCTGTGTGTTCAGTGATGTATATGTATCTGAATCTACCATGCAGCGTTTTAAAGTCGAGGAACTTGAAAAACATTTTTTTTAGAGTGTGCTGGCTAAAGAGAGCCATAGGAAAACCCATACAGCCTTCTTTAGCAGACCATATAAGTGGCTAAATACACCAAAGGAAGAACCATAGGTAGCTATAGCATGCTGGCTATAGAGAGCCAGCCATTAGAAAAGCTAAAGAGCGCAATGGCTGGACAGTGATAGGGCCATAGACAAAGCTAAAGAGAGCTATAAAGACGACCATAGAAAATTCTTTAGCTAATTGGGCCAAATAGTTACAGCCAAACATACAAAGAATTTTCTATAGCCGACCATAGGACATTTTTGTATGGGCACGTGGCCTCCGCTGGCTGTTCTCCGAGCGCTTGCCAAAGTGGGCCGTTTATAACGAATAATACAGCCACCAGGATCAAAATACAAACGTGCGTTTGTCATTTACGGACATTGTGGATCATATTCAACCTATTTTTGAACACAATGGGTACATTTCAAATTTCGTTGAAGTATCCCTTTAAAGGGCAACTCCGCTTCATTTTTGACATTTAGGAAACTATGCAGGCCTCTTCAGTATCATATAGGAAGACCCCATGTCAAATATTACGATTTAATTCCGTCTATATATTTAATAAACTGGCCAGCAAACTTTCAAATAAGCCAAGTAGCCGAAATCTGCCAACTCTAGCGTGCGACGCGAGGCGCAATCGTCAGCGCAGTCAGTGCAACGGAGTTGGAACGGCCAACGTTGAGCCACTACGTCAGAGGCATGTCTACGTCATTCTCACGTTTTTTTTTTTTTTTTACTTCTCAGAGCGAAATTGAACGATGACGTCATGAGTTTCTCCTCCCGGTGTTGGCTCAAGGATGTCCACGTGATCACCGTAACGCGGATGCGCTAGTTTGCGCTGCCCTGCGCGCTTATCGGTCTGTTTCTCCACTCCCCTCTCCTCTTTCGGCTTCTCTCTTCCCCTCTACCCCGGGCCATCACCATCCACGCCACGCGAAGCGACCTGCCCACGTCGCGTGTCCTGTACCTCGCCCCCACGACCGTCACAAGACCACGTGGTTCGACGTGACGTGGCCATGCCTCTGACGACACGAGACCAATGTTGCCTGACGCAACCGAAGTTTCGGTTTCGGTATCTGTTGATGGTTGAATTAAGATTACACAAATAATATTCCACATTTCGAGAATCCGAAGACGTAGAGCTGTTTAGTAATCTTTGTAAAATGGAATCACATGTAAGCCTAAATTTTTCAGAATTGAGCGGAGTTGCCCTTTAAGCCCAGAGACCAAATCATGTCCACCCTGCGGTTTTTGTGCTCATTCTAGTCACCCTCGGGTTTGTGGCCACCGTGTCCAGCATGATCATTTCTCCTTGAGCAACATAAAGAACAATTTCAATATGCTTTTTAAAGTTGCGAACGGTCTTCATATATAATATCTTTAGCAGTAGTTGTCACATTTCGACGCTTGTGTAATGGTCAGGGAATTTGATCGAAATAGTCAGTGAAAACCTGGAAAAGTCAGAGAACTTGAAAAGAGCAATTTGGTAAACACCCTAAACAAGCTCGTGTAAAAAAAAAAGTAAATATAAGCTGAATAATTTTTAGTATAACAGCAATACAGCATAATCTTACGGACAACAACAAGCTGTATAAACAGCTCTCGTGCAATGATGTGTAATAATACCCAGGATCTTGCATGCAAAGACTTCACCCAGGCTATGATCTGTCCCACAGGGCAAGGGTACCCTGGATTCTTTAACCTGCAGCCAAATCCCAGTCTCATTACACAGGAGTTCTCGTATTTCGCCCCATCTATCTATGGTAAAGCAAAACAATAGCAAAGGTAGAAACGAGAACAAGTATGCATACATAAAGAAGCATACACATTCATATACCAGCAGAGAGAGAGGTAGATGCAGCAAGTGGGAAGACTGACTAAAAGTATATGTCTCTGGTTGATCTTGCATATGCTAGTGTATCCGACTTGTCTTACATGAGCTTGCCATCTCATTTGTGAGACGATACCGCCGACTTTCATATATTATACAAAAAGCAAAGCCATGCAAAGGGAGGGACCTCCAAAGTGTGTTCGATCTCAAATGTCAAGGTTGTATATGTCGGAAACATACGTAATTTTTTGTTGTTGTTTTGGACTTTCGGTGTGGCCTAGAGACAGTTAAGATTTCGTGAGGAGGCAGCCGCAGAGACAAGCCACAGTGGCAGCGTATGCAGGAAGCTGACGGTAACCAACTCAACTGAAAGCTTTGAAGAGAAGAAATAATAATGGGCGGACCCATTGAAGTCATTGCGTCTAGTTCCACAAATTCGGTGCCTCTTCACTAAAATGTAGCGTGCGCAGTAAGTTGTGTTATTATCTTTTATGCATCGCTGCAAATAAAATTCGTTCCCCAAATGAAAGGCAAATCAAGCAGCCACTACTTAAAATTGAAGGAATGCGAGATTTATATAGAGAAAAGTGTGTTCTTGATTAAATTTGCAGTAAATCACCCTTCCCAGACTGTTTTATGTGCTTGAAACTGTTAGAAGGGGAATCTGCTATGTTTAAAATGACAATTGGTGACAAACAAAATATTATTTTGAGAGAAAGTAATTTAAATCAAATAAATATTATTTCAATCATAAACATCTGATCTAAATGAAATAAATCTGCTTTCTTTGATTTTTCTGAAAAAATCATGGTTCTTTTCCGCCCTGGTCTCGATGCCGTAATTGCTACAATGTCAGCAAAAAGGTTACAACTAGAGTCTAACCTGCTTCTGCATTTCAGAACAGCTGCCCGGCTATGCAACGATTTTAAGTTCAAATTTAACGTAATTTGCACAAGCATACTGATACAAGCCAGACACATGTATGCTCGTACATAATGCACTGAGCCACAAGCTTCATTGTTGCTGCGTAAATCTCAGAGTAAAAGCGGACTATTTCTTTTCTTTTCGCCTTAGCAGAACTTGGTGATGTAGTTTAGGGTTGCAGGGTTACATAGTTACAGGGTACTTCGTTCCCCCTTCAGATGACAGTACAGCGAAGGCTATAACCCCGAGCTAGCCCGCTCTCCTTGCTTTAAACAAATATTTCTAGAGCGAGCACTTGTTCAACAGAAGCCTGCTTCAAAGCCACAATCTCGTGCCTCTAGCTTTCGCTGCCTATAAAATAGGGTACAGATGAAGCCATGAGGGTCACCCAATATTGCGTCAGCCAAATGAGACTTGAAAACATGCTTGGAAAAATGCCGAACTCCAAAAATATCCGGGCAGAGCACGTGTCTTCTACACTGCCAACTCTAGCACGTGGCTATGAATGAACATTGGGGGCATAGGAGCGTGGCACCTGATCACATGACTGCTTGTATGGCTTGCAAGATGAGAGGGTGAAAACTACCCTTTTTCTTCAATTATTTCAACTACTGGCTGCTAGTACGCGGAGAGAAAAACTAACAGGCTTTTCGTTTATTAAGAGCATCAATGATTCTTTCCGTACAATACTCACTTAGCAAATGTGAGAAAATCGTTGCATAGCCCCTTAGGATCTGTTGTTAAAAACAAGACATGTCATGAGCCGTTGGCCGCCTCCTTCTCTATGTTCAACGATTATTCAAGAATCAGTCGAAAAACCTATCAGCAATTTTTTTATGTTAATAATTGTCACTTGTGCCAAGAAGTCTCCCGTATGCACGCAATGTTGGAGCTCTGTTTTGTCTCCGTGCTAGCAGCAAAGAAAATGAGCTGGGAGTATATGCTGCTTCTCAAGAGCAGATATTAGCGTACTATAGGCAGTGACCTGAAACTGACATTGGTAGTTTAGAGGGACACTGACAGGGTATTTATGCTCGCCAAGATTTTTATTGCTACATTACATATGAGAGCCCAACTACCCAGAACAGAATTTGCAGATCAAAATTCGGTTGCTTTCCGCCCGAAAACTGCCGATCGAGAATGGGCCGGTTTGAGTTGCGTTCACTCTCTTTCCGTGGTCACGGGCCGTTTTCTATGGTTTAGACACAACCACCAAATTTAATCAAAGTCGTAGGTCATCGAAGGCATGCACACAATATTAAAAATAGAAAAGAAATATGATACCCATTTTTTGTAGCTTCTAAAAAGCTGCAAAGGCGTTGTTTGGGGGAAAAAAGCTATCACGGCCACGTGACTTTCGCCACCTCTCTCCTCCTCTATATTTCTTCTTCCTCCCGTCTAGTTCCGGTTTCGGTTTTGAGCAGTTGCGTTTTTTTACTATATTAAAAATATGTCGCTGTAGCAAAATATTAATTGGGTAGTCTTCTGACACTATAATGAATTGCAGGGCAAAAAAAAATAAAAAAATAAATTTTGGGGGTGTCACTGTCTCTTTAAGCTAAAACAAAATATAAGGGTAGTCGAAGGGGGTAATAAGAAATTGAAAAGAAGTGTCCTCGAAGGACCTAATGTGGCAGCCAAGGCTTCAAAAAGAGAGGATAAGTCAATAGACCTTTTGCGAAATACCCAAAAGCCCGCGCGCACCGCACGACGAATAATGGAAGTCCTTAGTAAGCCCCTCCTCCCGCTACCCATGACCACAAGGCATACGCGAGCAGGCGCAGGTTACCACGGCAAAAACTTTTGAGCAGCCGAGTCGGGCGAGCAACGAGCCAACGGCTGCCCCTTTCTCATCCCTCTCCTTTGTACCAGCTCTGTCGTCTGCTGCACCAACGCTTTGTCGAACCTGGTCGAAACCTGTAACGGTTGCGGTGCAAACTAAATGGACTCAGTGACACTTCAATACTTCAAGGTAAGTTACGACGAATAACGTATTCAAACAAGTTCACCTGTTGCGATGCCTTTACGCTTCCTCAGATACGGTACGCTGCCAACGACGTAAAAGACTCGGCGGATGGGCGGGATGGCGGATAGCTGCAACAGCTGCTGGCGGTAGCTGCCGGGACGCGCACGCAGTCGTGGAGGCGCAACGAAAAAAACGCGTGATCTGTACCGAGGGTTTCCAAAATTCCCTGTCGTCGTGGGGCTGTACGTTTTGCAACAGGTCTATTTTCTCTGCTAGGAGGAAAGGACAAGTTTCCTAGCGAAACGTTGGCTATCAGCCAGTAACTCTGAAAATACAAAGAGCACCTTATTTTCGACCAAAGCAGGAATGGGCGACTTAGAAACAATGAAGACGATTTTAATTAATTTTTTAAGTGGTGTTTTTAGGCTTCTTGGGAACCTAGCATACTGCCCAATTTTTTATAGGCATTTGTGACGCATATTTTTGTACTCAAATTTCAAACCCTTGTCGCATGATGGTTCATAGGCTGGGTCATACGTTGGATCATCGTTGTGGTACCTGCTCGGTGGCTCTGAAGAAGGTGGTGAACTCGGACATTCATCAGCTAAGTCATCTTCCGGACAGATGGTCGCAGCTTCTGGTCTGGGAAAATGGCTCAGGCTTCTAGGTGGTTCGTGAGGTGGAGAGGAGAGAATAAAGTCTAATGGAAGCGGCACTTGCATCGAAGTTGGGGATGAGGTGCCATGAAGCCGGTCTAGGAGATCGCTGATATATCGGTTTGCACTGCGCGTGACACTCTTATCACCTTGTTCACTTGAACATCTGAAAAAGATGCAGGCCATTTGTAATCCCCGAGGTTGGGCTACACATAAATTACAACCATTCACAATGAACCCAACACATACATGCCGACCGAGTCTGTGGACGTGTCTGTGAGAGCACCGAGCGAATGTTTCTTCGGACTTGTGTTGCTAGAGTCCTTGTTCGCCGTGGCTGCATCGACACAAGATAGGGATCATGGATCATAATTTCTGTTTATTGAACCCAGAAAAGAAAAAAATGAAAGCAGTTTAAAACTCCCCGTAACGCCGGATTAGAGTGCAGCTCTTGAGGAGGATGGAAGGGTACTGAGGGATAGGAAGGAAGGGTACTGAGGGATAGGTGACTCCCTGAGGTAACGTGACCTCAGGGGGGTCACACGACCTCAGGGGGGTCACGTGACCTCAGGGGGATCACGTGACCTCAGGGGGTCACATGACTTTCAGGGGGTCACATGACCTCACGGGGGTCACGTGACTTCAGGGGGTCACGCGACCTGAGGGGGTCACATGACCTCAGGCAGTCACGTGACCTCAGGAGGTCACATGACCTCAGGCGGAGTCACCTGACATCAGGGGGTCACATTGCCACAGGGGGTCACGTGGCCTCAGGCGGTAACCCTCGTGGACCCTCGTGAGGGTAACCCGAGTAACCCTTGTGAGCAACCCTCGTGAGGTTAACTCTCACAACCCTCGTGAGTTAACTCTGGTGACCCTCGTGAGGGTAACCCTTTGAGGGTAACTAACCCTCGTAACCCTCGTGAGGGTTACCAGGGTTACACTCAGGAGGGTTACGAGGGTAGCCCTCGTGATCCTCGTGAGGGTAACCCTCGCGAGAGTAACCCTCGTGAGACCCCCGTAACCCTCACGAGGGTTACGAGGGTTACGCACGGTTACGCCCGACGGCGACGCCACTCAAGCCAGAAACGGGCGCCCGAGAGCTGCGCTCTAAAATGTGAATGCTAGAAATAGGTACGACTGACCGTGGTGGCGCTCCTCGGCTGGAGGCTCGTGCTATGGGACATGCAGTCCTCGCTGCTCGCATCCTGCAGGTCGTCCGATCGACAACCCCAACTTGATTCATGCTCATATACGCAACAAAACTGATAACGCTGTTTGAGAAGCCCTGGGTTCAATTCGACACAACCAAAAACGAATCATGGATGATAATTTCTGTTTATTGAACCCAGAAAACGAAATTGTGAATGATAGAAATAGGTATGACTAACCATGGTGGCACTCCTCGGCTGGAGGGTGGCACTCCTCGGCTGGAGGCTTGTACTGGGGGAAATATAGTCCTCGCTGCTCGCATCCTGCAGGTCGTTCGATCAACAACCCCAACTTGATTCATGCTCATATAAACAAAACTGATAACGTCGTTTGAGAAGCCCTGGGCTCAATTCGACGCAACCAGATAGGAATCGTTAATAATTTGGGTATTGAACCCAGAAAACGAAATTGTGAATGCTAGAAATAGGTATGACTAACCATGGTGGCACTCCTCGGCTGGAGGGTGGCACTCCTCGGCTGGAGGCTCGTACTGGGGGAAATGCAGTCCTCGCTGCTCGCATCCTGCAGGTCGTTCGATCGAACAACCCCAACTTGATTCATGCTCATATACGCAACAAAACTGATAACGCTCGTTTGAGAAGCCCTGGGCTCAATTCGACGCAACCAGATAGGAATCGTGGATAATAATTTGGGTATTGAACCCAGAAAACGAAATTGTGAATGCTAGAAATAGGTATGACTGACCATGGTGGCACTCCTCGGCTGGAGGGTGGCACTCCTCGGCTGGAGGCTTGTACTGGGGGAAATATAGTCCTCGCTGCTCGCATCCTGCAGGTCGTTCGATCAACAACCCCAACTTGATTCATGCTCATATAAACAAAACTGATAACGTCGTTTGAGAAGCCCTGGGCTCAATTCGACGCAACCAGATAGGAATCGTTAATAATTTGGGTATTGAACCCAGAAAAACGAAATTGTGAATGCTAGAAATAGGTATGACTGACCATGGTGGCACTCCTCGGCTGGAGGCTCGTACTGGGGGAAATGCAGTCCTCGCTGCTCGCATCCTGCAGGTCGTTCGATCGACAACCCCAACTTGATTCATGCTCATATACACAACAGAACTGATAACGCTGTTTGAGAAGCCCTGGGCTCAATTCGACACAACCAGATAGGAATCATGGATAATAGTTTATTGAACAAAGAAAACGAAACTCTGAATGCTAGAAATAGGTATGACTGACCATGGTGGAATTCCTCGGCTGGAGGCTCGTACTGGGGGAAATGCAGTCCTCGCTGCTCGCATCCTGCAGGTCGTTCGATCGACAACCCCAACTTGATTCATGCTCATATACACAACAAAACTGATAACGCTGTTTGAGAAGCCCTGGGCTCAATTCGACGCAACCAGATAGGAATCGTGGATAATAATTTGTGGTATTGAACCCAGAAAACGAAATTGTGAATGATAGAAATAGGTATGACTAACCATGGTGGCACTCCTCGGCTGGAGGGTGGCACTCCTCGGCTGGAGGCTTGTACTGGGGGAAATATAGTCCTCGCTGCTCGCATCCTGCAGGTCGTTCGATCAACAACCCCAACTTGATTCATGCTCATATACACAACAGAACTGATAACGTCTGTTTGAGAAGCCCTGGGCTCAATTCGACGCAACCAGATAGGAATCGTTAATAATTTGGGTATTGAACACAGAAAACGAAATTGTGAATGCTAGAAATAGGTATGACTGACCATGGTGGCACTCCTCGGCTGGAGGCTCGTACTGGGGGAAATGCAGTCCTCGCTGCTCGCATCCTGCAGGTCGTTCGATCGACAACCCCAACTTGATTCATGCTCATATACACAACAGAACTGATAACGCTGTTTGAGAAGCCCTGGGCTCAATTCGACACAACCAGATAGGAATCATGGATAATAGTTTATTGAACAAAGAAAACGAAACTCTGAATGCTAGAAATAGGTATGACTGACCATGGTGGAACTCCTCGGCTGGAGGCTCGTACTGGGGGAAATGCAGTCCTCGCTGCTCTTATCCTGCAGGTCGTTCGATCGACAACCCCAACTTGATTCATGCTCATATACACAACAAAACTGATAACGCTGTTTGAGAAGCCCTGGGCTCAATTCGACACAACCAGATAGGAATCATGGATAATAATTTGTTTATTGAACAAAGAAAACGAAATTGTGAATGCTAGAAATAGGTATGACTGACCATGGTGGCACTCCTCGGCTGGAGGCTCGTACTGGGGGAAATGCAGTCCTCGCTGCTCGCATCCTGCAGGTCGTTTGATCGACAACCCCAACTTGATTCATGCTCATATACACAACAAAACTGATAACGCTGTTGGAGAAGCCCTGGGCTCCATTCGACACAACCAGATAGGAATCGTGATAATAATTTGGGTATTGAACCCAGAAAACGAAATTGTGAATGCTAGAAATAGGTATGACTGACCATGGTGGCACTCCTCGGCTGGAGGCTCGTACTGGGGGAAATGCAGTCCTCGCTGCTCGCATCCTGCAGGTCGTTCGATCGACAACCCCAACTTGATTCATGCTCATATACACAACAGAACTGATAACGCTGTTTGAGAAGCCCTGGGCTCAATTCAACACAACCAGATAGGAATCATGAATAATAGTTTATTGAACAAAGAAAACGAAATTGTGAATGCTAGAAATAGGTATGACTGACCATGGTGGAACTCCCTCGGCTGGAGGCTCGCACTGGGGGAAATGCAGTCCTTGCTGCTCGCATCCTGCAGGTCGTTCGATCGACAACCCCAACTTGATTCATGCTCATATACACAACAAAACTGATAACGCTGGTTTGAGAAGCCCTGGGCTCAATTCGACACAACCAGATAGGAATCATGGATAATAATTTGTGTATTGAACCCAGAAAACGAAATTGTGAATGCTAGAAATAGGTATGACTGACCATGGTGGCAATCCTCGGCTGGAGGCTCGTACTGGGGAAATGCAGTCCTCGCTGCTCGCATCCTGCAGGTCGTTCGATCGACAACCCCAACTTGATTCATGCTCATATACACAACAGAACTGATAACGCTGTTTGAGAAGCCCTGGGCTCAATTCAACACAACCAGATAGGAATCATGAATAATAGTTTATTGAACAAAGAAAACGAAATTGTGAATGCTAGAAATAGGTATGACTGACCATGGTGGCACTCCTCGGCTGGAGGCTTGTACTGGGGGAAATGCAGTCCTCGCTGCTCGCATCCTGCAGGTCGTTCGAAGGACAACCCCAACTTGATTCATGCTCATATACACAACAAATCTGATAACGCTGCTCATGAAGCCCTAGGCTCAATTCGACACAACCAGACAGGGATAATAGATCATAATATCTGATTATCGGACCCAGGAAACAAAATTGCAAATGCTAGAAATAGGCATGACTGACCATGGTTGCGCTCCCGGGCTGGAGGCCCGTGCTAGGGACTGCACAATCTTCATTGCTTGTGTCCTGGAGGCAAATCATTTGGGAAAATTTACCTTGTGTGGCACAAAAGGAAATAACTAACAAATCTGGAATCGTAATCAAATGGACAAAGCGTTTTTCTGAAACCTAACAAAATAAACTCGTCACTAAACAAAAACAAAAAAGCTGCTTTTATAATAGTAGGAGCTTTAGTAGATCGTTTTCAAATGCAATCCCTCTGGCGCAGCAGAGACACGCTAAGTGGCAGCACGAGCACTGCTACACAAGCGTTGCCAGAAAACGCGGTCCACTAGATCATGTTTTCAGGCAACGCTCCTTGTAGCGGGAGCTCGTGCTGCCACTTCAAGCGTACTCTGAAGCACAAGCACAGAGCGATAGCAGAGGTAGCGGGCCTCTGAAAACGATCTCCTAAATCTCCCTATGTGAAACAAAAATGAGCATTCTAAACGTAAACTTAATTAGCTGGCGGTCATGAGCAATTCGTTTTCGCAGTGTCTAGCGTTACGTCCGACGGAAACCCGAAATTAATTTTGTTACGTCCGACCTAACTTTACCCCAAGATTTCCGAGTTACGTCCGACGTAAATTAAAGTTGCGTCCGACGTAACCCAAATGGCTGTGTCTACACTGCCGTCCGACGGCACTCCACTAGCGTCTACAAGTGGCGTCCGAAAGAGAGTCGGACGGCGCGTGTATGGCTGGGGAGCTCCTTAACACCCCACCCCCTGCGTTCATGCCGCTTCGCGGCGACAGTCATGCGGCTGCTAATTATAAAACTATTGACCCATTTAGCCCCGTCGTACACCAAGCCCCATTGTCCCCCATGCACCTCCGGAAACGAAGTCCCATACCATTTTGTTCAACGGAATTACGTCGACAACATTCATTCTTTTTTTCCAGTGTGAATCATAAAAAAGAAATGTAAATATCGCCAAACGTGCCGCCAAAACAAAATGTCAGAGAAAAAAAAAAAATCCCCCTGGGGATTGAACCCGGGACCGCTTGCTTATAAGTAGGGTTCTGCGTTTTCGGTTTTTATTTTTTCGAAATTCGGCATACTTTTTTTGGTGTTTATTTTAAAATCTAATTTTCGGTTTTTTTCGGTGTATATTTATTCCCAAAAAAAGTTTACCGTTTTTTGTTTTTTTTGGAATATGAAAGAAACACCATCGGACTTCGGATCAGATGATCCTTGTAACTGTGATATTTGTGATCACTCAAAGAATAACGACACATATACATGTTTGTCTTCGCTACAACTTCCGTCAGGACACACCTCAAAATCGCGGAATACGCGGGCATAATCTTCAGCGTGCTTCTTTTCCCTTCCCATTCTGACGACGTGACCATCTGAGGTGATAATTGTACAGACCCAGCAAAATGGCAAAAAAAAAAATATATATATATATTGATTGTATTTATGCTTTTAATCACAGGGAAGTTAGAGAGCGTGTTAAGAGAGGTATTAACGGCTTTCCTTGATGTCCTCTCAAGTGCATGAAGCGAAAAACCTTATACTAGCCCACATCCAAACTTCTTTTTTTAGGACCGGGAACTTGAAACAGATGTCCCGCGAAGGCCAATCCAAGACCTCTTTTGTTGCATGTTGAACCTTCGAAGAGGGCAATCACGAAGACGTCACACAATGTCGAACCTTGCAAAGCCCTCTCTCTCTCCCCCCTCCCTCCCCCACCCCACTCCAGGCGGCCCTAAAAAACTGACCTTTTTTGGTTAAAACTGAATTTTAGAAAACAGATTACCGTATTTTCCAGTGGATAAGTCGCACTTTTTTTCAAACATTTTTCTTGGTGCGACTTATACAACAATGCGACTTATATAACATTTTTTTTTCCGAGTTGCGACGCTATTTTTTTTTTTTTAATACTCCGCGCGCCATCTTTAGTAGAGCACCATAATTACGTAGCCATAGGTGGTGTTTCCCCTCCAGGAGGCACTGCTGTCGCCGCACTATTTTGACTCGGAATGCTTCCCGAAGCGGCTGCAGGATATTTTATTGCGTCTTTCTCAGTTTCCGTTTGATGAGCAGGTTTTTTGTGCCATGCTCCAGCCGTGTTGCTACATGTAAAACGAAGGATTGTAGCTAGCCGATCTTTTAGAGGTACAAAAAAGTATGTCAAGGTTTATTTTTCTGCCCGCGCATCGATGCTCGCGTCGTCTCCGGGACTTGGCCCAGGCTAGGCCTAATGCTCCACAGGTTGGTTCGCGAGTGCAACGAGTGTCTAGCTCCTTAAACTTTCATTCGCTCGGCATGCGTTCGCTCGAATAAAGTCGACTACCCTATCATTTTGCGCATTTTACATTTTTTTGCTGCGAAACACTCGATTGCCCCCGCCAGACAGCACCATGCTATGGGCATTTCTCGCGAGTCCAAATGCGCGGCAGACGGTACGTTCGATCTAGCGATTGTGCGAAACTCCGATTTCGCGATACCAATGCGCGTACACTAAAGAACTCATCGCGTGAACCGTGCAAAGAGGTGCGACTTATACAAAGGTGCGACTTATATACCAACTTTTCCACGAAAACAGCTCAATATACGGATGTGCGACTTATACAAGGGTGCGACTTATAGTCCGGAAAATACGGTAGACGTATTTTGATCGGTTTTAACCGAAAACGCCGAACCTACACACTGACCTTTTTCGGTTAAAACCGAATTTCCGAAAATGGATTCGGCGTACTTTTATTGGTTTTTATCCGTTTAGACCGAAAACTCCGAACCCTACTTATGAGGCAGACATCTTACCACTAAGCTACACTCCCCTTCAAAAACCTTTTTTGAGAACTCAATTTTATACGAGACTTTCAGACGGCACTTGAACGCATGAGTGGAGTACCGTCGGACGCCACTTGAAAGCTCTGCAAGAGTGCCGTCGGACGGTAACCTGGAGGTACAGATGGAGTCGCGCGATTTTTCACCAATTAGAATGCTGCATTGGACGTAACTAGGGCTCCGTGTTTTCGGAGCTTATTTTTCGTCAAATTCGGAGGGTGTTTTTGGAGTTTATTTTTTGCCGAAGATTCTGAGTTTATCGGAGTTAATATTTGTTTGATTCCCAATTCTCCGAAATTCAGAGTTGAGTTTAATTTCGCAGTGTTTCCTATTGAAAATAAATATGTAAATAATAACCGGATGTAAACGTATGCCAGATAAAAATAAAACGCGCTTGTATCTACCGTAATATCCCGAGTCATCGCCCACCCCCTGCCGCCTGAAATTCATAGAAAAAGTGGGGTGGGCCATGTCTCGGTGGGTGAGCACAAAAGTTAATAAAAGCGGAGAAAGCCGCCCAGTTTTCTTTCCGTATCTAGCGCTGCTACGCAACAGATGCATTAAACTCAAAATTCGATTTAGTTTTATTGTTTTATAGAAAAAATGCTCACGAAAGAATGTTTTACTATCGCGAAGTCCGTTGCTTGCATACGCGCTAGGAACGCCACCGATTTGCATAGAGCACGAACGTTTGTTCCGTGAAACACGTCACCACTATGTTCTCCTAGTTAGTAAAAATAAAGAGAAGAAAAGAAAGAAAATTCCGCAAGAAAATAGAAAAACCAACGAGCGAGCGAGCGAGCGGACCAAAGAAGCGACGAAGAGCGATGCTGGGAAAGCGGAAAAGCCGGCGATCGCGTGGCAAATACTTTGGCGTCGGGCCAAGTCGGGCGCTTTGTCAATCACAAGCTCTTGCGCAACTTTCTTGTTTTTTGCGTACATGCGTGCGTCCGTGCACGGCGTGCTATCACTAGGGGTTTGGGACGCTCTACTCAGAACGTCTGTGTAGGGCGTTCCAGAAAAGCTTTATTTACCTGTTGGCTTTGTCTAAAACATTGCACAACCGCGGCGACCTTACTTCGGCGGAGACAGACTTCGACCTTACACTCCGCGGTTACATCCCAAAATATGGGGCGTACGCGTACCTCGCGATTCCTGACTGGGTTAATGCTTGTATTATCTTTCCGATTCTTTTTTTTTTTTGTCGCATCGATATTTTCGTAAGCAAAACAAACTTTTATTTTGTTATCTTCATCGTTTTCTTTTCGCATAGATACACTACCACTTCGGAGTCGCTCACGCGAAAAATGCGTAAGCAAAGAGAGGGCCTTTCTCTCCGTTTTACTTTGTCACGGACGTCCTCCAACTGTAAGCGTCCGCGGCCGCGTCATTTGGGTAGGATGAGTGTTAGCAGATCGCGGAGTCCGCGTTGGGGTATTTGAAGGGGTGGGCGATGACTCGGTGTTTTTTTAGAAATCGATATTGGCCCAAAAATTGGGGTGGGCGATGACTCGGGGATGGGCGATGACTCGGGATATTACGGTATTAGAATTTCTTCAGTTGAATTTGATGTTCGTGCCATTGCCATTGGCAATATTAATTTGTCCCACGACAAACGTCGCACACAACTGTTGCTTCGATAAACGTCGATACCTTAAAATCAATAAACTCCCGGGGGCAGTCGCTACAAAGCTCAGTAGCCACCCCATCTTATTCCATCAATCTAGCCCGAGGCCGCGCGAGGTGGAGTGGTTAAGGATGTAATAGAGAGTTTCAACTGTCCCTTTTCTCTATTTAATACAATCTCTATAGTCCATAGCTTTCACTGTTACAAAAACATACCTTCTCCTTTCTCTAAATCACAAATCGCATGGCTCAAACTAGAAACCAAAAGAGTGGCTTTTGTCGTGACCCGAATGTACAATGACCTGTTGCCTGAATCAACCTTGCTGAGACAAGCGGCAAGACCCCTTTGACAACGGTCTGAGATTTGAAAGATAATTATGGTGCCGTTTTCCCAGGACCAGTGACTCCGTGCTAAGCAAATTGTAAAAAAAAAAGAAAAAAGCCTAAATTTTTTTTTTGCGGGGGGGGGGGGGGGGGGCATTGGCACATAAGCATTCGGAATTTAGCGGATAAATCCGAATTGACCAAAATTTTAACGGCGGGTGTTTTCCGGAGTCTTTCGGATTCATCCGAAAACACGGAGCCCTAGACGTAACGTAGTAATAATTCACGCCATTTTTGTATTTACGTAATGTGTCGGCCGTAAAGCGTAACATTCAATAAGGTTCCGGGGTTGGCTTAAGGTAAAGTTACATAGGACATAACTTTAATTTCTATTTCTGGTTCCATCGGACGTAACGCTAGACACTGCAGTTTTTATTTCGGGTACCGTCGGACGTCGACGTAACGCTAGACACTGCGTCAACATTCACTGCGCGAGATTGTACACTTACGATAAAAAGCAAAACCTCCTAATGTCGTATGAAAGATAAACACCATTTCAGCCGTGGCCGCAGAGGTATTGAGATTAAACAAAGAGTAAAGCTATACGCACTCCGTAATGCACTTCGGCCGGAAATTACTATACGCACTACACGAAACTCGTATGAAACGAATGCTTGCAACGCGTTTTTAAGCGGTGGCATAGCATAGTGGTAAGGTGTCGGCTTCATATGCAGGGGGACGCGGGTTCGGTCCGCAATGGACCAACTTTTTTTCCCTTTTTTTTTTTCCTCAAACATTTTGTTTTATTGGGGCATTGGCAATAATTACGACATTTTGTTTTTACAATAAACACTGAAAAAAAAAAAGAAACGAATGTTGTTAACGAAATTTTGCAGAACTAAATAGTATGGGACCCCCTTCCTGGAGGTGCGATCGGGGACAGCGGGGCTTGGGTTGCTGGCTGGACGCCGCGAAGCGGCGTGTACTGGTTAAGTTTTGTAATTAGCAGCCGCATACTGTCGCCGCGAAGCGGCGTGAACAGAGGTGGGGGAACGAGCTCCCCAGTGATACACGCGCAGCTCGAAAAGGGTGACCCAAATGGCATCAGCTCTCCGCGTAGTGGGTATAGCCATTTCCGACCGAAGTGCACTACGTAGTGCGTATTGCTTTACTCTTAAAGAGACCATGAAACAATTTTGAAATAGAATCTCATCCACCGATTGCTGTAAAAGGTGTGAAAAGAAACACAAAAACACAAAAATAGGGAGCCAAAAAAAATTCTTCGCTATAGAACTTCCTTTTTGTTTATTCTTTCTGTAACAAGTTATAAAAAAACCAACGCGCTCACGTTCAACTATGGACTTTTTTGCGCCCTCTTTCCTTCGAAAGCTCTCTGCCTTTCCACTGCGACGCATCCGCGGAATCGCAGCACGTCAGCCGAATCCACGTCGCCTATTGGGTAAGAGCCTGCCAGCACTGCGATCGTAAACAATAAATAGCCGGCGAATGTTTCGTAAAAGTTTTGTTAAATAATATTCAGATCCACATTTTGTAGCGTAATTAGGGATGTGACGAAAATTGCCAAATTTGAAAATGCTGAGAGCCAAGCGCCATTTATCGTGTGGTAAAGAAAGCAACTACTGCGCGTGCGCAGTAGGGCGGTAGGGCCAATAGGGTCGCTCAGTTCTTGGTAGAGACGACCAACGAACGTTTATTTTTCTATGTGTTCTTCTTGCGCGTCCCGACTTCAGGCAGCAAGAAAAAAGTACTTGAAACAGACCACGACAAACAAGAACGCTGGATCCACAAACACCCGCAAAAAGCTAGAACGGCCACGAATTCACCGACCCCGAACAAGCGAGCTCGGCAGATAGGCCTAGCAGGCACTCCGACTCGGCACAGCATTGCTTCAATGATACTTGGCCAAGACCGTCTGCCCACGACCGGTTGGCGTGCTGAATAGAATATGCCCGCGCAACCCTTGTGGACCCTACCCATATTATGGTTTGATCGCTGACCTCAATTTTATATTAAGAGCTGAGGTCAATCTCTTCCCCTTGTTTTCCGAGGCAGTGTTGACGAACACCGTCGTCGAAAAGGAACTCTCGTCGATCCTATCTTCTTGTTTTGTGTGATATAGAGCTGAAATAAACGCCGTATGGATTACCTTCGTAACACGGTATGTACACTTTGTTATTAGTATGCCATTTTTATTCTGACACGACTGCACGTCACTGTCGAGCTATAACAGTTCGTGGGAGCTACGTGCAATGCCGGTCCAACCTTCCTTTGCCGAGTGTCACGTCAGTATCGAGTTGCAATCATAAAAGATTGGTCCCGAAGCGCTTACCAACAACGCGAATATAGCACTTCCATCAAATGTGCGCATCCGCTCCGAGTGTGAACAGGTATTTACATGGCTCTTGCTGACACTGTCGTAGTTCAAACATATCTTTTTTAACGTCGGCTCGCTCCTGCATCTTAGAGGCCGCGAAAACCGCCGCGGCAATTTGTTTCCATCTACGTCGCTTTGCAAACGACTGACACGGGCCGCCTTTTACTAACAATGACAGTTGGGTTGACTTCTGGAGTCTTCACCGGAAGACTCGTTGCACTTACCAACAGGCATAGCGGCGTATGGGACTAGTCCCATGCTGTCGCTGTCGCGCAACATATCTCATTGAATTCCGCTCAGCTGCGATGTGTCCGTGTCCATGGCTATCACGGCGATGAGAGGCGCCGATTCAGAAAATATGACGGTGACATCAGCGCAGTACCTACCGGCACACCCCCAACTCGCCACCGCTCCCCAGAGCCGTGTAAGAGAGTTTGGTCAATGGGAGGTGCGGGCAGAGCCAGGGCGTGCACCAGACTCGGAAAGAGGGCTTGGCATGCTCTCTTGACCAACCAGAAGCCGAAAAGAATCCCCTAGCGGTGGTAGCGAGAAACAGTTCGGATCAAAGGTATATGTTCGTATATGGTTTTCTTAAGTGCGTAAGAGTGAAGTATAGTAACTCTTTGTGGTTGAAAATAAAATTCATGTGATGTTTCGATCACGATCATGCAGAAAGATGTAAGAAACGAATGCGCCGCTCAACTCTGTTTTGCTCAGACGGCAGATTCCCGGCTCTCGGCGCTTGGCATAAGGATTATGTCGTTCGTTTCGCTAGTCGCACTCTTCCACCATCATTTTGGATGAGCGTGATTGAAACATCACGTGTACCATATTTTTAGTCACCGAGAGTTACTCCGACGCACTTATCAGGTTTGTTTCTCGCGACCACCGCCATTTCCGGCTTCTGGTTGGTCACATTCGACTCTACTCGACTCTACATATACGGCTCTGACGCTCCCCTTCTCCTACAGCCGAGAGAACTCCCGGTTCCTGTGCCAGGCACTATACACCAACTCAAGTTTACAAACAAACTGGAGCACTCGGAGCGCCTCTAGCGGACGCCACCCGCGTTGCGCATGCGCGATAGGGGTGTGGGCAAGAAGCTCGCCGTCGCCCATATACACACCATTGAAATGCGATGTTGTCGGCGTCAGTGTGAGTCCCCCTGCCCTTTTTTGCGTTCAAATTGTTGGTTCTACGTCTTCCTGGCGATGTCTGACTATCTTGAGCGGCGTCAGCGAAATTACCGAGGCTCGTTACACCGCAAAACTTCGCGTGAATAATGTGACATGTGGCGATTCATTCCGCATGGACGCCGCAGTATGTACGCTAAAGCCTGATTCGCATGATGAGATTTCGCTCAGAATTTTCAGTCGCGACGCCGCTCAGGCTGAAAAAGCGTGAACCGTAGCTGAGATGGTCGACGTCGATACTGAAAATAGCAAGCAGAATCGGACCAACTGAATTAGGCATAACAAGTCGGTGATGGTCACTGGTAACAATGATCAACATCTCCTTGTATCTACTGTTTACATCGAGCCTGCTCACCAACCTTCAAATTTAAGTCTTTCGAGGCCTGAACTTCTTATCGCAAGTACCGGGCCAACATTTGGTCTACGGACCGGCGTCGTCTAAGAGAGCAGACGACAAGCAGAAACGTTTGAAAGAGCAGACGACAGTTCAAACAATCAGGCGGCCGTTTGAACTTGAAGACGCACTGAACGTAGTCCGCAGGTGTTCCGCACAACTTGACGGTTTTCTGGCGTTCATGTTGGAACAAAACAAATAAATCTGATGACCACAAATATCCGTGAATTCAACCCAAAGTGCTTCCCGCCCAAACAATCGTTGTCCGACGGCGTTTGCTTTTCCCTTTTCACGGCACATATCCAGATTCTCGGACGAACCAAGCACGTCAAAACTGACCTTCACACCTTTCTCGAAACTTTTGGTACGGCCCCAGTCGCGGCGTTTTGATGAGAAGGCAGGTTTTTGTCTCGTTCCTTTCAAAACAACGCAGGAATACACGTCTGGCATGGGGACTTCTGCCCACAGTCCTAGACAGGAAGTGCGACCGACGCGCCACCACCGCGCCATGACGTCACAGAGATGAGTTTGTGTATATATAGTAGTGATGGACCGAATCTGCCGAACTTCAGATTCGGCAAAGTTCGGCAAATGCCGAACTTTTGAAGGAAAGTTCGGCAAAGATTCGGCAAAAATCTGCGCACGCACGAGAACGCGACGGGGCCGTAGATTGCAAATGGACGCGTGCAGTCGTGCGGTTACTATCGTGCCGTGCAAGGTGGTGCAGCGTAATACAACGAACTCAAGCTCGTTGAGTACAACCAGTGGTTACGGCGAGGTGAGGAGTGAGTAGTCAACACGGTAACTGCGTTTGTGAGTGAGTGTGGTTCTCTTCAATATTTTCTGCCTCAAGAAGAGAAGATCGACCAGTAATTTACGCAGTCCACTGCGCAAGTAACAAATGATGCGGTACATTTTGGATGACGTGATTTTCGTTTGACATTTCCAGTGATGCAACGAAGTAGTTGAAACATTGGCCGTCAATTACCTTAAAGCACTCCTCGCAATTATAACAATTCTGTTTTCGGCTCAGAAGTGTATTGTGTGCCGCTGCGCTGCGCACTCTGAGCGAGTGTGTGGGCCGCCCTTAATCTGCGAGTCCAATGGCTTTATTTTGTCCTTCCTGTAATATTTGTTCGTCCGCGTCTAAAACGTCATACTGTTGTGTGTTCTGTTTTGTGTCTATTCATTAACTCACGGAAAGTTGGCTGACAGGCGCCTCAGCGTACGGGTTTGTAACCTTTCTGCCAGCTTCCCGTGTTCTACTATTTTGTGAAAATAAAGATTGATTGATTGATTGATTGTTTTATCAACTAGCGTTATTTCGCGATTTTGCTGTATCTGCATAAAACTAAACACAGAACTGTAATGCTCGACGTTGCACATCCAACGTTTTTAACTCTCCCTATCTTCCTAAACGTTCGTGTGTGTCTTAACACCAGAAACTGGCATTTTAAAGGTTAAAAAACTAACCGTTGCTAATATGGGACGCACACTTTCATGCAAAGCTGACGCTCAAGTGACTCAAATCAAAACATGCATATTTACAATAATAATCTTATCTTTTCTGATGAAGGCTCAGCAATAGTTGCATTCTGTTTTCGCTGTACAGAACGGTGAGTCAGGAAGCAGCGTTATTGCCCTCATTTTAACGCTGTACACACACATGCAGGCTTGCGCTAATAATGCCTCAAAACCGAAACTCTCGTAGCGTGATTTGTGACTGCCACCGCTACTACCCAACCTCGTTGTCACGCCACTTCTGCTAGAAGTCACTCTAAAATTGCCAGTAAACACACAAAAACGACACCGATACATGTATCTTGTAGAATATCACCTTACTTAGTGATAACTGTGTCAATATGCATTACATGTTGCATTTAAGTTAAGGAAAAAAGCATAGAACGTTTTTTCGCCAGAAAAAACTAAATTGCCACGTTAAGTCTGGTAACAATGTATTTTTGCCGAATCTTTGCCGAATCTCTAGAAAAATTCGGCAAAAGTTCGGCTTTGCCGAATCCCAAGATTCGGCGCCGAACTTGCGATTCGGCAAAAGTTCGGCCCATCACTAATATATAGGATCCTGTGCCAGGGTACGTCATGACCGTCAAAATCACGCCGCAACTTGTTTTGCGGTCAGTTAGAGAGAAAGAAAAATTACGAAAATTAAAAAGCGCGAAAGACAAGGACAAGAGGGAGACTACACAGGACAAGCGCTTACTCGCAACTGACGTTTTAATTCAACATAGAAGAACACGGAAAGTTACACATAAAGAAAAAGTCGATATTTCATTAATCTTTTGTGTAGAAGTTAATAAATCGAGACGAAAACGGATGCCTGTTCGGCATTCAGTGAACGTTGAAGATGTAAAAAATATCTGGCAAAAGTAAAAAGGTCATTTCATTGTCCCTTTAAGCAAATAATAATCACACATAACTACACAAGTACAAAGGTCATTTCATTGTCCCTTTAAGCAAATAATAATCACACATAACTACACTTACCGTGATTCGTCGCCGCTTCGGTGGGGACTCGGAGCGCGGTGCAATGGAAGGAATAGCGTCCTTCCTCAACCGGGATCGCTTCGCACCTATGCCCAGACTTCGGCTAACCTGAAGGTGCTGTTCAAAGTCTCCTGACCGAAAATGTAGCGAACAAATTCTGACGCCATCGCCGAGACCTCTGCTGCCCCTGCGCAAGACAACGCTGTTCAACCAGAGACTTCGCAATGCTTCATCGCTTGGGAGTACGTGAAAACTAGCGTCGCCCGAACGATCACGGGTCTTCAGTCGACCGTTTGAACATCCTTCTACAGCGCACAAATTTGGCATGACTACCGCTTTGCAGAATCCTTCGAGAGCCGTGTTCCTAAAGTAAACACGGCACCGACAGCTGAAACCAAAAGTCTCCCGCGTGTTCCGCGCCACAGTTTTCCACGCTGTGTTCTTTTTTATATATGGATGGATGGATGGTAATGCCTGGCTATACCAGAGCAGTGTGGGTAGCTTGCGCCACCTAGCCTAATATTTCGTCATTCTTTTTTTTTAACTTGTATGAATTTTGTTATGACAAATTTCCCCTTCCCCTCTTTTGCAGTAATTCCATTGCTTATTTTTATCTGTATTTTTCTCTAGATTTCTTTCACCAACCTTCCAATCTCGTCCATCCATCCATTTCTCAAAGACGTATCCAGCGTTGGAGTTACAAACAATAGTTATTCGGCACAGCAAGTGAACGAAAGTTCATCGATCGTGGCACCGTTCGTGAGTTTCAGATCGACAGTGTGGGGGTCCTTGCTGAGAGCCCACGACTGCAGTACGTAACTCCGCACTTGTATGCCCGTCGACGTGGTCTTTGGGGGCACAACGCTGCACTCAATAATGTGCCCGGCATTCACGAGTTGTTCGCCTCCAACAAGGCACCGTTTTCCTTCGGCAATGTACTCCATAATAGTATGCAATGGCACTGAAACTGAAACAAATAACCGCATCACAACTTATATAAGCATCCGGCTTGGCATTCCTTGCCTTCGCGTGTTTCCACTCTTGTGGAACGATGCAAACTTTTCGAAAAACAAGCATTAACAACGTAAATGGCGCAGTTTACCCGAAAACAAACCTTCATCGTCACGAGGATCCATGTTTCAACATGCGCCGAGAGCAGACGACGTGCAGCGGTATCCACACTAGCAGTGTTTCCAGCATCGGCCGCATGGTGGCGACTCTGTTTGATCTCGAGGCGAATAGCAACATGGAGCGGTTGCAAAATAGTAGCTCTGCAAAATAGCACACCAAAACGAACACCTCTTTTCCTTTAACGTGCATGCTTCCTATAATATTCATGCTTATAATTTTCATGCAGGCTAAAGGGCTCGTCGAGTGCAATAACCGGACAGTCCAGGCTGCAGCGCTCAAGACGTTGGAGGGTGAACAGGATGCCTGGCCCCTTGTGTTCCAGGTAACAGTGTTCGCCTATCAAACAGATGTACAGAAGTCGACAGGGTACTCGTCATTCTACATGATGTATGGCCGGCACCCGGTTCTTCCTGTTGACATCCGGGCTTCAATTCCAGAAAATTAGCCGTTGCAAGAAGAGGCAGAAACACTGCCAACACTGCCCAAGTTTCACAGAGAATAAGATCTTTTCAACTTTTGACAAGCAAAGTTTTCGCAGAGACTGGCAAGAACATCAAGAAATCCCAAAATACTCAGAAGAGGGACTACCAAAAGAGACATAACAACAGAGCCATACACCCTGTTGGGAGCAAAGTGCTCCTGTGGAATTTGAGGAGGGCTGACCAGAAGGGAGGAAAATGCAAGGATCCTTGGGAGGGCCCTTTCATAGACGAGTCCATAAAAGAAAACTGCATTTACCAGCTCAAAACGATGCAAGGAAAGATCCTGAAAAGAAAGGCACATGGATGTAACTTGAAGCCATGGAATGAGAGGGCCACAAAAAATGTTGATGGCAATGAGAACTCCCACATCTCTCCTACGCGAGCGATTCCAGACAAGACCGGCAGCACCATAAAAACCCTGGCATCCAGGCCCCCATCCAATCGTATGGCGACGGCATGTGCCAACTACTAGTAATGAAGTCGGGGAAAGTCCTACAATGGAGAAATGAATGTGGTGTGAATCTGCAGAAAGACTCTGCCAACGACAGCGAGGACTTCATCATGCCTTCCCTGCAAGAGAAGGAAAGGTCAAATTGGAGCCGGCCAGACTCGATATGGCTAGCAATTCACAACCTTGACATCGAGGCCCGCACCACAGCATCATGTGACGATGGCACCCACAAAATCTAGGGACATGATGATGAGAGTCAGCATTAGTACATCATCATTTGTACTGAAGACGCTGTACCCAAGTGTAAACGACACCATTTGGCCAACCCGCATGCAAGACTCACCGGACATCGAGATTGACGACAAGAGCGAGGACGTCGTCGTCTTGTCCGTTCAAGAGGCGGAAACGCTGACCTTCACTCCACCGAAAAAGACATGGCAGGAGCAGCAGTGCTGTAACCTTGGCATCAAGGCAGCCATAACACCGTGTCAAGTACACAGGCGGTGGTGCACAAATGAGAACTGACGAGTCACCAAAAGCAGTTGTCTAGATCAAGCCAGATGGGAATTGCTTCTTTTGCTCCACGAGCATAGTCCTAACAGGAAGCCAGGAGAGCTACATGGTTTGTAGGCCATACGATGGAATGAGGAGTGGGCAACAACCACAGAGATCATGGCACTGGCATCTTGCACAGGCACGCCCGTGGCCATGTTTGCTCCACTTGGGCCAAAATCTGCTTGGCAGATCCATAACACTTTCAATTCTACTAGTCGGTCAGAATTCACCATCTACCTTGTCAATCACTGTGAACATTTTGAAGTGGTAAGCTCTGTTTCGTAATCCACTGCACTCCAGTATTCGGGTGCGAAACCCAAAGAATGGAATGCTCGTAACCACGGTTCGTCAAAACCGCTAAAGCATCTGACAAGTGAGGACCTAGATATACAGAACACAACAATTACAGCACTTTATACCCATACAAAGGACATGTGTGCCCGGCATCGACCACTGCCTATTTTATATATTAATGGTGTGCTTTACATTACATCACAGTGTATATTATCGCATGTCTGCTCGGTGTATCTGTCAGATTTTGCTGGTTACTGAATATTTTATTGTGCATCACCTGTTCTTTGTTATTACATCTTTCTAATGCCTAAACAGTTAATGTGCATGTGCATCTGTGTTGTATAGAATTTTTTGGAATGTCTGTGTTTTGGTTTTGAAGTTTGGGTTGACCTTTGCTTGCGGAATTTCAGGCCTTTTACTGAAAATTTTGTACGACAATGTGAAAGCTGAGAGCTAGTTGGTACTATTGTTGATACCTACTGCTCACAACATACTCCTTTGTATTTTATTATTAGCATGCTTATCACACAACACTTTACTGTATATTTTCCTTTAACACCGCCACTTCCTTTGTAGAAGTGGAGGCTAGAGGCCACGTAAAGCTGATCGACCTTTTTCCTCAGCCTCCCCTATATTT
Source organism: Ixodes ricinus (assembly GCA_037355805.1). NCBI lineage: Eukaryota > Metazoa > Arthropoda > Arachnida > Ixodida > Ixodidae > Ixodes > Ixodes ricinus. Next base: position 100,210 of record JAZHYW010040337.1, on the reverse strand, counting down.
GTTGAATGAAGAAATAAATTGCAGGGCACATCTTTGCTTGAGCAGTAAATAAGCAAATACAATTAGAAGCCTCCCAGTTACATTAGGGGCATACAGCACTGCTTGTGCAGATGCAGCACCATGCTTGTAAATGGGTTCTTTCCACCTGTTTTATGCACAGTGTTCAGCACTGTTTCAAGTTCGACTAGAGCCAAAATGCCCATACAGTAAATAGATATTTCCAAAGAATCTTTTGCATAGTTCACTGTATCCTTGACGTTTGAAATAGCCAAGCTGGACGAAAATGCGCACAGGTGGACATACCGTGCCAAGATTAATGTGAAAAAATAAAAACAGCAGACAAACTGCTCACCTGTAGGTTATTTTTCTGCGAAGAAGAAACAACAGTACTCTAGAGATGAGCTGAAAGGAAGGTTCACATACAAACCAGTGAGCACGTCTTGTATTATTGTCCCCTGCTGAGCTATTTTAACTATTTTCAACTAAAGCATGCTGAGAAAACAAATATTCTTAAAAACTTGTGACACCCTCTTGATATCTCTGAATCTTTTGGTTCCAGTCAAACAGAGTTAGGAGAATGCACAGGGGACGATCTTGATTCAAACTTTGATGAAACATCCAAACTGGAACTTTTTCACTGCAGTCAGCAGGAGCACCTGGGAAAGTGACTACAAACAGAACTTTATTCCTCAAGCCATCTATGCAACCTTTGATCATTGAAAGCTGCAGAACTCGTGAGATGTTGGCATGCCTGTGGCAAACAATAAGAAAGCTCCACAGTACGTAGTTGAAAACCCTGAGAAAAAAGGAAATTAAAAAATAGACAAGACAACACAAGTTTTCAATGTTAAGCTATTGCTGTTTATCTCTCAGCATTGGTAGGGCCTGCTGTGAAAATGATAAGGCCACATTTTCAATAGATAGCATCAAAAACGAATAAAGTCTATTCCTTGTTGGAGCTGCAGTAGGAAAGACTACTACAAAGGGAACACAATGAAACGAGATGCGGAATAAGGAACTGACTGCTTGAAGTGTCACCTACGTAACAACTGCTAGGATTATCTGCAGCTCCAGAAACTTCGGTTTAGTTTTAGTAGATGGCATCTTGTCCCTACATGATAATTGCCATTCGGACTAAAGTTTGACTCAGCATAAAATTAGTGATTTGTAGTTGCCTATGTATTGTTGCTCCAGCTGCATGATTCTGGTACAAAATGATGCAAGTTTCTATGTATGCTTGGTAAAGATTAGATCGGGGCAGAATTTTGAGGCTTGACCTGACAAAGTCTTGGCCCTAGCCTGAAGTGGTATAAACACGACCCCAAAACCCCCTAACACGCCCAAAGGTGGAGTCCGACGCACCCCTAGAATTTCCTACACAAGTACACCTCTTCCCCCACACCGTGCTACAGTCTCCCAGGAATTTGCAATCCCGACCAGAGTGAAAAATAACTGGACGCTTACGTGGCCAGAGCCCGACTTATCTTTTCAACATGTCCCTGCCCTGAACCGACCCAAACACAACAGTGTTCCTTTCAACCCCTATCTTTGTTTCACATAGTACAATGGCAACTTTGTGAACAAATTGTTCACAAAGCCGTCATTAATTTGCACTCGGAAACAGTGTTTCTAAGATCATCTGGATGGTGGGGCTTAGCTTGATGACAAACCATTCACTGCTGCTCCAAGAAAAAAATAAAATCATCTAGCCACAAAGAAGGTCTCAAAGAGAATCATTCCACCCATGGCATTGCCAGTTTGCTGGGAGCCAGCAGAAAAGGCATTGGGGTATTCGGCTTCATTATGGACTGCGCAAATATGTTGTATGGTAATAAAGTTGGGCCGACATACTGGGTGATATTTCTTAACCAAACAGATCTTTAGAAAAAGGGTCTCACTGCCACGTGGACATTACCAGGATGTCTACGTGACGAAAACTGACGAAAGCCAAAACGTGGTCTTGGCTTCTGTCAGTTTTAGTTTCTACTCTCTTCGACCAAAAGCCGACGTTTCGGTGAGAGCTACGTGCTGGCTGGACCATTCAACCGCTTCCCTTCATCGCTCGACCCCGCTCTCTGCATGTAGGTGTGGGCGGGGCCGGAACCACGTGGGAAAAGATAGGCGTACGACTGGTCCGACGAGCACGTGGCATCCACGGCACTTTTGGTACTTGAAGTTCAAGGGTCAGAGAGTGAAGGGTAGTGTCAAGAAGGGGAGGTGGGGAAGAACGAAGGTGCGGCTTCTGCATTTCTTCGTGTGATTACTAACTGGCCGCTAGACTAACCTTTTTTTGATCCTAAATGGCGACGTAAAAAGGAGGGGTTCTTTCCTCCTTTCGTCTTGCGGAAAACGGCAGAGAAAATTGAGGGGGGTGGCGAGTCGCCAACAGCAAGTTTCGCCTAGCACTAACCAACCACTCCCCTTTAATGCAAATACTCTCCGGGGCCCGGAAAGTATTTGTAAATAAACAAAGTTAGATGGCATATGCTATGGCTATGATGTTGTAGGCAGGTGGTTTGTCGGCGATTACGTAATTCCCCTTGCATTTTGCTTCAACCGACGGAAAGTCCACTTTGCTTATGGTCTGTTAGACGTTAAATTAAGAATTACAATGCAAGCTCCTCCCACAAAGCCCTCCACTTGTTCCACTTTAACAGAGCGAATGCTGGAGAGGAGGCAAGCAGAGAGGAGGAAACCACCAATCATGGTAAACAGAAAGCTTCGTGGAAGGGGCTTGACCCGTTATTCTTAGCCCGTAACACACTATACAGTCGCCTAAATTTCTCTTCGTTAGTCTCTTTTCTTATTGCCGGCCAACGCACTTTTGTTTCATCAGAATGTCCGAAAAGCACGCCGGAGCCAGTCCTTTAAAACTGTACAGTAAGTGCTTCATTTTTTTTTAATGCGAATAGCATTCTTTGGCTACTTCACGCACTTTTCGTCTATGTCATCTATCTGGCTATCTAACCTCTTACGCCGCGGGTCGATAAATAAATAAAAAAGACCGGCGCCGGCTGGGATTCGAACCGTTGACCCTTGATCAGCAGGCAGGCGCGCTAACCACAGAGCCATGAAGGCAGTCATTCAATGCACTCTAAACACTTGTTTATATCTTTACCACATAGGACGCGCTTTACAGCGCTGTCACACAGCGGTGCGCGCGTCGCTCCATGCACGAGGGCTCATTCGCTCTCGTGAGGCTGAGCACGGTCGCTTAGCTCACCCTCTCCCGCCTCGGGAGAGGGTGTATGCTCCGTGCTCAGCCTCAACGGAGCGGAATGAGCCCTCGTGCATGGAACGCGCAGCGCACCGGTAGCTGTGACAGCACTGTAAAGCGTGTCCTATGGTAAAGATATAAACAACCGTTTAGAGTACCGTTGGTTGAGACTAGCTGAGACGCCAGAAAGTCTGGTCGGTACCATTTTGAGTGTTTGTGCGTATGGCACGTGCTTTGCTCGCCTTCCTAAGTGACACAAACGCACGTGCTGGGCTGCGGAGATCGTGCGCAGGGCTGTGAAAGTGTCAACAAATTTAGAATCGCCTCAAGAGTGGGCTGGCGTATCTAGAGTGTGCCGGCCACCTGACGAACGCGCATAACTCCGCACCGTTTGATGCTATTCGCGATTAACGTAGATAATCATTCCCAAAGGATGGGTTCTGCTGATTTTTTTTTTTTAATGCATTGTCGTAATATTGTGACTGCTCCCAATAAATGCACGCAAAACATGCCATGGTTCGAACGTCGAACACCAGAGCTTGCGCGAGGAGCAGACGACGTCCTTGCGGATAGAGACCAAAGGCGGCTGGGCTCTGCGTCTACCCACTGCACTTTGGCATCCCCGCGTGCTCCCATCGCCTCCCTTCTCTCAGCTTGCATCTCGTGTTTTTTTACCTGTTGGATACAGAAGACACAGGTCTGAAACTGCGTTTCGTGGACACGTACAGTCCGTTGCCGGTTCCCTTCACCAAATCCCAGGCCTCGTTTTACCTCTGGCACATGACGGTATGATGGGCAAGCCTCAGCAGTGACCAGCGTCGCCACAATGGAGCAACTTACCATTGCTGCCACTCCGTCAACCCGTGGGTCATTCAATAAACCTCGTTGAAATACACAACTCGTTCTTCGTAAAAACAAAACAAAAAACACAGCTCAACTCTCCGACATCACGCCACTGCACTGGCGCTGCTGTGGCCATGCATGCGCAAACACATCATCTAATGCGAATCAGGCTTCTGTGCATGAGCAGTGCCCACACATGGTGGGGGCAAACGTGGACTTGTTTGTAAACAGTGTGTAGAAGGTGTGTAGGGTGTTCACAATGGCAGACATGTTCGCAGACGACCGAGTTCAGCCACTGACCCTGGCAAATCTGTGGGTCTCGGTTTTCACAAGAATGGAGCTACGCTCTACAATTTTATGATAAAAAGCACAACTAGAAATGCACGTTGGGGGGATCGGTGGCCGAGTGGGCTAGCGCACACCAGCTCAGAGCACGTGGAGCGAAAGCTCGCGCTGCAGAACCCAGGGATCTGGGGTTCGATCCCCACCCCTGCCCGTTTTGATCTGGATGAGCATCGTACCGGCGTGCGGTCATGTATCACTACAGTGTACAAGACCCCAGGCTAGCGGTTGTACTACACTGGCTAAATTTCTCGTCTACAGCTGGAAGGCTCGTCGCCTGTTGAAACAGACCAAGTTCTAGGCTGTGTAAACATACACACATCCCAATTTTCTTAGAAACGCATGTTTTGTGAAAATTTGGGATTTCTATGTGCAGGCACCAATTTTTGTGATTCGTTTCACGGTGCTAGGATTCATTATGAACACCCTCTACATTCCAATTAGGGCAGTGAAATTAATAAATTAGCCTAACAAACCAATTAACAACTTAATTGACGACTAATTTCTTAACCAATTAATCTTAACCAATCCGTGACAAGCTTTTACGAGCTTGTCACGGATTTAATGTGCACCTGTCACACTGCCGTCTGCTCGAAAGAGTGTTCAGTGCAGCATTGCTCGCTGTTGACGAACAAATAACTCGCTGCATCTGGTAAACCTACCTATACCTAAATATAGATAAATTGCCATGTTTGCATAGGTGGCAGAATCAAACACAAGCAAATTTCTAGCTTAAATTTGTGTCCTGCTGTCTGTATTATTATTTATTACAATTCTGAAGGACGGTCAATGAAGTACAATTCATTTTAGCAGAATGTAAACTTTTTGTCATTTTGTCTGAGAGTCGTTCTTGGAATTTTCTTGAACGATGGGTACTTCACTGACAACACTCTACTCTAATAAAAATATATGAACTTGCCTCAAAGTAATACCACACTTGTTCCTTACATTTCTGCTGGGGAACATTCCTCCTTAAAGGCATTATGTTCAAGGTTGTACCCTTTCAACTGCATAAACAGTACTTAGTAGCTGGCACTTGTCAATTTCTGCCATTAGTCCGTGGCATTTGAATAAATGACACACACTACATAAAAAATGGGTTCATTGAATATACTATTCCTGTGTCACGCTATATATAAATCTCTGAAATTGTGTTGCTCACATGGCTATATTCATTGTTTCCTACACTCGGACTCCACACTAGACTAATTAACCGATCAGTTCATCACTACATCTCTGCCCTAAATGATATTCTGACCAAATATAAATAAATAAAATAATGCTGGCAGCATTGAAGAGAAGCGACCTTCAGTAAGCCACCGCGGCATTCCAAGACTGATCGCTTCCAAAATTCATCAATAAAGAGCCGACATAAAAGCAGGAACAGAGCTATAAATGGCATAGTCTGTTATTTATTTAAGTTCTAAATATGAGGAAAGGTTCAGTGAATTTCACATGAATTCTAAAGCTATCAAATCTCTAAAAAATAATAATAAAATACCAGCCAATATTAATATTTCTTATCCTCCACACCGCCAAACCAACTTGACTGAGACAACAAGAGCGTCAAAATAAAAACTAACAAGCATGATGAGCGCATGCCGTTACTGCTGCAAAACAAAATATAGTTAGTGGTATATACAGATATATATATATAGCTATATATACAGTGGAACCCCGATTACATGACTTTTCTAGGACCACGCGAAATCGTCGTGTATTCCGCGAGCCGTATCATCCGAAAAAACAATAATACAAATACAGTGATCGGCCTCGCGCGAAAAAAACAAGCGGAGGTTTTAAATCATGTCTAAGCTAACAATCTGCTGTACTTTGACAAAGTAAAAAACCGTCGAAATCAGAGACGAGAGAATGATGGGATGAGCGGAGCAAGGACGGAACGCGAAAACGCCGAGGCATTTCACAACCCGGGGAGCAAAGGGGAAGCGACGTCTACTGTTCCCACCCGGCACAGCGGCTGTCTTGGGCTGCCGGTGGCGTGCTTTTGGACCCTCTGAAACGGCACGCAGAACTCTTCCGCGTTGCCGTGCCGCCGCACCCCCTCCTCAAGCAGCTGTCGAATTCATTGCCCGTTTCCCACCGGAACGTCGTACGACCGCATAGAATCACGTGTCGTGCAAGGCGTGCAAACCAAACTTTCAATACATTACCATAGGTATTTCTATGGGGACGTTGTCAGGACCGGGCAAATTCATCATAAAATGCGGGATGTCGCATAAACCGGGGATGCATTATCGAGGTTCCACTGTATATATAATTAATGTACATTGTCTGGTTAGTACATAGCTAGACTTTCGTTTTGGTTCCCTTCCACAAGACCAACTTGGACGGCTAAAGTACACATCACGAAGAGCAGCATGCTAATGTCACCCAAAACAACCTTTAGGCACAATGAATTTCGCAGGGCCCTTTTAACATGAGACATCATAGATTCATCAGCTCAGCAACATAACAAAGTTCAAACATTATTTTCACCATTGTGACACATCACCAACCACGAAGGATCTATGTCGATTCACATGTCTGCTCAGGTAATCACACCGCTTCTCAGTAACCATTTTGAATCATGGTAATAATCATCAACGTGATACCCCATGAGTGAAGAACACTTCAAAACGATAAAACTGAACCTGCATAAAGTATGAGTTGTGTATCTGATGTAGAGAAATATCGCACACAGTCTATTTATGTTTATACAGGAGCCATGCCATGAGCAATTTTGCAGACACCATTAAAAAGAACCCAATGTAATCATTGAACCCATGAATGCACAGTAAAGTTGGCTAGAGCGCACATCTAGCAGATGACTAGAGCTGCTGCGGTTAGGCAGACAGGCATCCGGTTCCATCCTCGTGTTGGCAGTGGTGAAAAATTTGTCCATAGTTTGAAGACACAATGCGAGAAAAGCAAGGAGGTGGCGTTTAGCTCCGAGACAGTTCTGCCGCCGTTGCTTCGCTGGCCGCAGACGTGGATAGAGGAGTAGTCACCAGGAAGTTTGCACTGATGATGAGTGGAAACTTAAACTCCTTCTCTATGGTCAACACTTTAGTTTCCTAAAAAAAAAGAAAAAGAAAGGGTCATTAGTGCTGCAAGAATTAGAACAATTGATAGAGGGTATGGCGGCCAGTATTACTTATGACAAAGAAACCTGGGCAGTTTTATTCTAGTATTTTGTTGCCACGTTTTGGGGGATTTCCTTTTCTATCTCCTAGAAAACATGTAGTAATTCTGTGACATGCCTAACCTGTGCATAAAAAAAAAAAAAAAAAATCGAAAGTTTTTTATATTTTTTTTTGTTGCAAACATTGACTTATCACTATTAGGCACAATTTGATCAGGCAAACGGATTTGCGTATAAATAGGCCTTTTGCAAAATCGAAGCTATCCCAGTGGCGTAGTGACGTGCAAAGCATCTTGGAAACCCATTGGTCACCAAGTTTTGGTCTTGATTTGTGAACCTCATTTCATGACATCCCGTCACGACCAAATACAGTGCTCGCATTTTCAAATATGTGACATTCATAATACTTGGGGTTGTTCGTTTTCGGTAAAACCCGATTTTTACCGATTTTTACACCCCGAACATGTTTCAGGAGAATCGGGTTAAACCCGATTTCTCCCCTAATTCCTAAACCACATATTTATTTTTGCGCGGCACGGAGTTTGTGGTGCACACACGCTAGCTACCTTACCTCGGGACAACAGTGACCTATAGTTCATTTCGCAAGCTGCGTGCAGCACTGTGGACTCTACACGACTCTCAACCAACCGCCCGACGAGCGCGCCTAACTCACCGTGACATTCTACGTCGGCCGGCTGAGTAAAAGCGACAATAGGCGTTGGAACCTCGGAGGGACATTTCCGTCCCTCCGCTGTGCAGGTGGAACCGCCTCGCCACGCCACATAGCCTCGGCCCTGCTGCACGCAGCTTGTGAAATGCGCTATAAATCCCCCTTGGACCGCTGTTAGCTGTCGACACCCAGCCTGGTCTCTCGGGTAGCATGGCCATCTCGCTGGCGTCCAACCTTTCTCACGAACAGCGTCCGAGCCAGTCAGTCGCGTAAACAGATCGGGAAAACTTGACAGGTTTATTCCCTAGCGAAATATCTGATTGAAGACGACCGTCCCTGGAACGGTCGGGGTTTTTGTTGACACCTGAGGGAGAGGAGGATTCCGTGGACGGTGCTTTCTTGAAGCGACCGACGGCAATCGGAGCTGGGAAACCCTGATGTCCCCCCGATCACCAACGTGAAACAGACCCCTAATTTTAACGCGTTAGCGTTAAAATGCTCATGATACGCTCCAATGATAAAAAAACACACAAAAAACGAATGTATTATTGAGTACATTTGTATATTTAACCCGAAAAAACCCGAATTTCGGAATGTTTCTACGAAACACCCGATTTCTCCCCGATTATCGGCTTGAAAAATAGCGCCCGATTTTTACCCCCCGAATTTAAAAAAATATAAAACCCGAAAACGAACAACCTTAATAATACTGCAGGCGTTGCCTACCAATATGAATAGAGTGCTGGGGCAAATTTTGGGGGCTCTCGACGTGCCAGAGCTTGTGCACAGGTAAACGCGGGACTACGACAGCGCACGGAAGAAGTGTATAGAGCCGGTCATCCTGTTCCATCGTCTCCTCAGTGGGCTTCTTAAATTGTCCGTGAGCCGCGAGGCTAACTCTGCACTCTGGAGTGTTAGCCAGGCCGCCAGAAAGGTACGGGATGCCGCTAAACGTACTACTACTTCTTGCTAAGCCTAGCCAGGTCCTTAAAAAAGGGCACCAACAGGTCAAAATTATAGTTCGTTTATTATCCAAAACTATGGAAAACGACGCCTGGACATTAGCCTCAAAATTCGAAACTTGGAAACTCGGTATTGTGAAGCAAAAAAAACAATTTCCCAAAGCCGAATTTGAAGTTCACGCGCGATCCACGCCAGTGCAGTGACGTCAAAGATTAAGTCGTCCTGCAACTCGAGTCTCCCTCTCACGCCTTCGAACCATCCGGACCCGAAGTGCAGTGTTCGTCAACATCCCTTGATCAACCGCTCTCCTCCGTGCGTGCCGCCTATCGCTGTGAGCAGACGACACTTCACTTTGGAGTTTGAAGTTTGTTTGAAGTTTGAAGCGATCTCGAGTTCGAGATCGAGTTTGAAGTTTGAAGCAATTTCAAATTCTTCGAAACGGTGTGAGGTTGAAGAGAACGCACGATGGACTTTAGTGAGTGGTGTGAGGGGCATGTCGCGCCAGTTCCGTGTAAAAGGCTGCCCTAGCGGAGTCGCAACCGAAACTACGGCACGCAAACACCAAACCCAGTTGCTTTGACCATTTGACGATTTCCTTTTCAAAGTCTGAGAGGTCCCCTAGAAAAGGGAACTTCATCCGATTCCCCACTCACCAATCATCCTCAGTGAATGTGCTGAGCGCCGCCATGGTTTCCAAGGGGTGATAAAAAGCTAGGAGGCGACATCACTCCGGACTCTGATTTTCGGTATTTCAAAAAGAAGGACAGTAGTGCGTTTTGGAATTGCTTTAAAAAACATATTTTACGAATGCCATTATTAAATGTCATAAAAATGTCGCTTACAAATATCATAATCGACTATGTCACAAATATAAAGCGAGAAGGTGAAAAGAGAGAGAAAAACGCCAAAAACAAAAGGGCGCGTGCGCATGGGGAAATTTTTTTTCATGTTGTGGTATTTTTTTGCGTGTCTATGACTACAACTTGCATCATTTTACACAACAAAAAATATGACCTTTGGAATGTCAGTGCCCTTTTAAGGCCATTGGGGGTCCGTGTTTCAATGGGGCCTCTCACGAGGACGAATGGGTGCAAAGAAAGAGAGCGTCGACTCTATTTACATGCAGTGCCAAGATGCGCTACTTCGTCAAAGGGGCAATCGAAACCGAAACTATGCCACAGCTCTCCATGGCCAAATAAGTCCCAGAATGCAATGCACACAGGGTTGCGTGCAGGGATTATTGGAAGTAGTCTATTCTCTAAAATGGTTTGCAAACGGCAAAGTTCCGAGGACGTCACACAAATGTAAAATACTCAGACTTACTCCACCGGGGACAGATAAGCATGCACCAATGCGAGGGGTGCTGTGGTACCACCACTCACGCTTGCCGGTAACGATGTAGCACCTCTGTTTCAAACTTTTGTCTCTTCGCTACACAAATTTAAGGCTGGTTCACACATTTGCGTATGATACGATTGGGTGCACCGCGTCCCCTCGTAACTCTCGCGACAGGAGAACGCTAGAGCGCCTAGACCAAAAGGAGGATCCACCTGAAACCACGCGTGCACCGTCTTTTCGTGAGGCGAGGAGGAAAGCAGCTGGAAAGGCGGAGACGCTTGCGGACAGTTGTCGCTTTCGGCACCTCTTCGCAGCTCGTACTGCAACACGCGTCCCGTAAACCACAAGACCCCTATTGCATGTTAGGTCAGTCCGTCCCTCTTCCTGATGGCCAGAAGCGCCTCGTCAATGCAGTGGAAGCCGCTCTTTCACACGTTCTTTCTCCCATTACATCTGATAGAGCGACGTCTGTGCAAGCTGCGTGTCGGATAGCCCTGGAACTGCATACAACCAGACCGAAGGTTTTGCAGTGATTGCGAGAAGAAACCTACGCACTATCTACGAGAAATGATTGCTTATGACCTTGTCGGAATTAGTTCAAGCCCACGGTAAAGCAATGAGGCATAAAAAATTATAAAATGTATACACTGCTTGAAAGCTTCCAGAGTGGCCAGACAGATAGCACCAGCGAGTTATCTTGTCGTAAGGGGTTACAAAAATATGCAATGCAATCGAGCACACTCACACGCAAAATTAAAGTGACATTTCCAAAATCCCCGACTATTTCGTCGAAATTCACAGACCTACATCTAAGGGGATAGGACTTGTCTGATGTGCAGTTTTTCTACAGCAAAAACACTGAAAAATCTTAAGGCTTCCCCAGTTTGAACTTTATTTTTCTCTCTTGACTGCGGAAATTCACTCTACTGCTATGCTATGGCAGCCTGCGGAAACAACCAACTAGAGGTGAGCGGGGAAGCTCAAAAGAAGAGCTCTCATGGCACAAATCTATTTGGCAAAAGGTCCGTGTGTTTAAGGTCCATTTAAGGACGCAATAATGGCAAGAAAGAAGTTGGTCTTGGTGGGCTCGTTCGAAGACGAGGCGATTTGGCCCGAGACTTAGTTTCTGAGCAGATTTGCGTCAGCATGCCAGGCCAAAGTCACTTGTTTTTATGTCATGCAACGCATTCGTCTTTACTCACGTTCAGAGAAAGGGAAGCTCGTTCTCTCTGATCAATGCAGCAGAAATTCCCTGACACTTTCAGTCCCGCCAAATGCCCCTACAGATCCCTGCTTTCCAGGTTGGTTGAAACCCCGTTTACTCTCGCGTCACGGCCCAAGATGCTTTCACGTCGAAGGACGGGAGCTCACCGCGTTCCGCGCCAGAGTGGCCGATCGCAGACCCGTGGAGGCCAGCGGGTTGGCATCCCCATTGGGGCCGACCGAAGAAGACGGCCAGTCGGTAGAGGAGGTGCCTGCGGCCACCCACCACCGCCGACCGTAGGACGTCGGGTTCGGAGCGGTCGTTCGCCGGAACTTGATGCTCCTGCACAGAGAGCGCCAGACTGCAGGAGCTCGTGTCCCCCAAACCGCCAAAGCGTGTGCAGGAATGATACCGCCTATACTTTGTTTCCGCTTACGACGCAACGCAGAGGGCGCTACGAGCCGTTGAAGCCAATCCAATGCTGCGCGAACGCCACGAGGCCCAAAGGCAACGATGCACGGGGTGCCGGATTCGCAGTTCGTCGTAAGGTGAAACTGGAATGTAGAAGACAAGGTTTGCGCATTATGTCTTCATTGGTGGATTCCTCACCTGCCCCGAGCAGTAAACAAGCTGAAGTTCAACAAGAGTATGCAGCAAGCGACAGACGCTCGCATCTTGGCGTCGCCGAGTGCTAGCATCGGCTTCAGTGCATGAAGCTGCAAGAGTTGCTTACGGCACATGCAGATGCAAGATAGGCGGCACTGCGCGGATCCACCGGAGGAGAGGCACAGGCATTCTCTTCTAGGTGGTATTGATAGTGCAGCCAACCAAAGAATGGAACATTGAAGTGGATCACCTGGGCCCGTTTACATAAATACAAACGAGCGAGCAAAAGTCAAATAGGAATTTTTATATCACATTAGAGACAATGAAAGGGCAGGAGGACGTGCCTAGAGGCACCCTGTTAGTATACAGTCGGATCCTGCCGATATGTTTACGGGAGACCACGGTAAAAAAACTTACGATCCGGGAAAATGTTAGGGATAGTGCTCTTTGGGAGGGGGAATAAGACAGAAAGCAACTCTCACACAATATATTTCGCCTAGACTTTCATGGCTGCAGGGAACTACCAAATTTGTTCAAATGCAGCTTGACCCGTGTCTCTCAAAACTTTTCTCTAAAATAAGGTGTCAAGCAATAATCGCTACCAGAGCCCTATATGGGAGAGTTTGGCCAGTGGGTGTGGCGAAGAAGGCGCCGGGAGAGGAGAAAAGTAAATGAAAGGGAGGAGTGCGCCGAAGGAGCGAAAGAGAAAGAAGGGAGCAGAGAGGAGACGATCGCCATTTTTTCGCAACGCTGTCGGAGACTGGTCGGAGAAGAGCACTGCCGAGGCTACGCGTCGTCTGCTACGGGCAGACTTCTCTTTAGAGCGCAGCTCTTAGGCGCCCGTTTCCGGCCGAGCAACGCCGCCGTCGGCGTCCGGCGTCGGCGAACCGCAAGGTCACGTGGCCCCAGGTCACGTGACCCCTAGACCACGTGGCCCCCGGTCACGTGACCCCTAGGCCCCAGGTCACGTGACCACGTGGCCCCCTAGACCACGTGGCCCCCGGTCACGTGACCCCCTAGGCCCCAGGTCACGTGACCGGGGACCCTAGGACCCCTAGGCCCTAGACCACGTGGCCCCGGGTCACCTGACCCCCTAGGCCACGTGGCCCCTGGTCACGTGACCCCTAGGCCACGTGACCTGGAGGGGTCACGGGGCCTAGGGGGTCACGTGACCCTCCAGCTCTTAGGGCAAGACCGCCCGAGGGAACAGTGGCAAAGAGGACAGCAATAGGGTGGAGGAGGAGGGGAGGTGAGAGGAGGAGGAGGCAAGGGGATGAGGTTGAAGGATGAGGAGGAGGTGAAGGACAAGGAGGGGTGGAGGGGGAGGATAAGGGGAGGAGTAGTAGGCAGGATAACGGGGAGGAGGAGGAGCAGGGGTATACCCCTCCCCTCAGTACCCTTCCGTCCTCCTCCTCAAGAGCTGCGCTCCAATCCGCGTTACAGGGAGTTGTAAGCGGCTTTCATTTTTTTTCGCTCTGAATAAGAGTTTGTGTCCACACGTTGAGAAAACTTCATTTATTAGCTTTTTAACCCACCGAGGAATAACAGTATATCATTTTCTTGCCAGAGCCAGCGATATAAAAGGAAATTATCGAGATTTAGATGCCGATACCATGCATTCCGCCGGGAGAATGAACGAAAATGGCGGCCCTCCCCACTCAGCTGGGAACAGCCGGAAGTTCACGCGCATGCGCTCATGCCTCTCGCTCTGCGCTCGCGTGCTGATTGGCTCGCTCGGGAGGAGAGCGTTACGGCGGCGAGATCATAGACTGACCAAACTCTCCCCATATACGGCTCTGATCGCTACCAAGACTAACGCAATTAATTCCTTGCATAAACACCGACAAGTTTGTCCCTTCAGCATCAAAATATATTTAAATGTATCTTAAATTTGTGAATAAAACCGAGAGACATTATACAGTAGGCTCACGATAATACAAACTCGGATATTTCATACTTCTGGTTAATTCAAACAAATTTCAAAATTCTGGTTGTCCTGCTGTTCTTAATGTATTTATAAGCTGCTTAATTCGAACGGTGTTTTCGTGCAATTCATACTTTTTGTTCTCCCGGCCCCATTGAGTGTGCTTCTTTTGAGCACCGGTGCGCTGCAGGAGGCAACACCCGCAGAACTTGCTTCCGCAGATGTTGCTTCTCCGCAGTGCACAGTTTCTCGGTGAGAGGCACACTCAACGGGGCACAACGAGGGCACACATAAGCTATGGAAAAGGGCACCACGCGGAAATTTTTCCATATGAACTTGCACGGCCGCGGTGACATGGCGGCATGGCATAGATTCACGTCACAGCGTCCGCGCAAGTTGCAATAAAAACTGTCGCTGCGGTGCTTGTATTCATCGTTCATGTGTCCCCTGTCTAATAGTTCACATTACACAACTTCATGGCCAGATGAACAAACTTAATATTGTTTTGAGTTGTCATGTGCTATGTAAGCAGTCCACAATAAACAACATTTTTGAGGGATAAATAAACTGATGTCATACATTTCCCAAATGTTTCATGTGTGGCATACCTGCTCATGGTAAGTAGGCCTATGTAGAGGAAATCGTCAAATATCTGCTTTGTATCTGTAGCCGTTCATATGGTAAATCATTATTTTATCTTGCATCGTATTTAGATGAATTTCTGATAATTCAAACAAAATCCGTGGCTTCCTGGAGTTTGAATTAACTTGGAGTCTACTGTATGTAGCTTGTCTTCCGAAACCAGAAACGCTCATTCTCCTATTTTATGCCTATTTTGTTTCTTTCTTTTATTTTATCTGTAGGATTAAGATGCATTTATATTTATTCTGGTGCCAGATTCGGTGGCAGTTTTTGGATGGAGCAACTGGGTAAAAAGAGATATGGAACAAACCAATGAGATTCTGCGACAACGGTTTGACAACACATCACCGATTCTGGGAAACTACCAAATTGCGGGAACCACCACAGTGCAGGAACTATCAAGCTGGAACAACTTCTGAACCGTAAACTGTCACAAGATTTTAACGACTCTCCGACCAGCCAGACAACTGTTCGGACGCCAGAGCTCGTACACACACAAAAAAGTGGGTTTTCTTACCTCCCTTGATAGGTGACTATCAGATCGACTCCAAAGTTGTAGCCCGTCCACCTCCATATATGCTGCAAATGACAGGCAACATTACAGATCATCACCAAGGGGTGAACACACGAAACTCAAACTGTGCTCACAGTTATTCTGTCTTGCATCATATAAGTCTGGTATGCTCCTTATCTAGATACCAGCACTGTAAGCTAGAAACGTGCTGCCACTCCTCTGTACTCGTCTTTCTGTTCAAATTTACCGCCAATTTGTCGAAGATCTTACAGTCAGACCTCTCTACAGTCAGCTGCTCTGTGTGGCAAAACTAGATCATTGTACAGTGCAATCCACTTATAACGATGTACCGCTTATAATGATCAGTTTCTAGACTGGAAATGATCTGTTTCTGGTCCAGATACAATGAGAATCAGTTAAAACGATTGAAATTTCGGGTTTTCTCATTATCGTTACAAGTGGGTAGCACTGTACTAACATTGTTCAAAATTCTAGAACTAGGGACAAAATTAAACTACACAACACAAAAGCTTTTTGTGCTGTCCATTCTTGTACCCAGCTTCTGGTTTTGGAACATGTTAGTCAAAACAAACTCAAAACCACTTTAATTTTATTGTTTCTTTGTTACCATGTGTGCTTTTTATTTCAAATGTTAAAAAGTGTCCATTTAGATCAAGGGTCTCAAACACGCAGCCAGCAGGCGGCTCCCTGGGACACTGCCCTCAAGCGCCAAGTGGCTGCGAACAACCGTTTTCATGTCTTGAGTGCTATGTGCACCATAAACAACGTTCTCATTATTTATGATGCATAAAACTCGTTTGCTCTGCTGACGTCTAAATTCGGGTCAGCTCAGTTGGTGGAGTGCTCCACTGGAAATGGAGAGGTCCCTGGTTCAATACCAGGATTAGGCGGATTCTTTCGGTCGCGCACCAGTCACCTAGTTGTGTTAGGAGTTTCGTGTTTGTCCTTTGTCCCCCTTGTTCTCCTCTCCAGGGATTATTTCCATTATTTTCTGGTTTTTTTTTTTTCTGCTAAAGCATAACCCCTTTCCACCACACCTGGTCCTCCGACGGCCCTTGACCATTTGAGGGTGGGCTGCCTGGCCCCCTGCCTGAACAAGTCTGAAACCACTGGTTTAGATACTGCACCATATCTGTAGCTTTGTCTTATTTTTTTTTTCTTGGACTGTTTTTAATATTGTATTTATTGGTATTCCGCTATATAAGTAGGGTTCCATGTTTTCTTGAATAAATCTGAAAAACAGTCGCCGGTAAATTTGCCATCAATTCAAGTTAAAATCACAACAAAAGAAAAGAAAAAAGACAGTGGTTTACAAAGACCAGGGTCTTTGTAAAAGACATTTCTTTGTAAAAGAGGAAATGCATAAATGGCATTTCCTCAAGACCAGGGTCACTGGTCTTGAGGAAATGCCATCTCAGTTTTGTTTGAAATTCCGAACTACTGACAAAAGGGGTTTGCCTTTTAGCTTGTCAAAGTTCCTTCAAAAAAACAAAGCACAACACCCACATTTTTTTTTTTTTTCGAAATTGGGAACACATTAAAAAGTTTTAATTTTAGAGAATCGGGAATTTCACAAGAAATAAACTCACAAAGTGAGGAGTCCCATATATAAGCATTGTGGCAAAGGTCTGCGCTCAAACCAATTTAGGGCATTGAGTCTGATGCATCCATTGCGCATACGAAGTTCTACGTGCAATGGGGGCCACAACAAGTAGCAACACAGATCTGGGCACAGAATCAAATGACCACCACCATTCATTCCTGCTTATTCTGCCAGCATTGTCCACTCAGAGGTGAGAATTCAATGCAAATTTACTCACCTGTGCATCTGTATTAAGAATGCGACCACAGCGTAGGCAACACCGATTGAACTCCTCCTCATTGATACTTTTGGGCCTGAAAAAAAAAAGGAAGACATTTACGATTTCCTGTAATGCCAAATTAGAGCGCAGCTCTTGAGGAGGGGAGGGTACAGAGAGGAAAGTATACCCTTCCTCCTCCTCCAGACCCTCTCCTCCTCCCTCCAGGGGCGGATCCAGAACTCCGTTTTGGGGGGGGGGCAGAAAAGTTTTTAAGGATACTATTCTCCCATTCTTTCTTGTGCAAGGGGGGCCCACCCATGTCAAATTGCCCTCCGAGAGGGGGAGGAGGGGGTCGACTCTGTTTGGGGAGGGGCGGCCGCCCCCGTCGCCCCCCCTTGGATCTGCCACTGCCTCCCTCTACCCTCCTCTCACTCTCCTATCCTCCTCCTCCCCTCCCTCCCCCTCATGACGTCACTCGTGACCCTAGTAGACCATCGTGACGTCACTTGTGACGTCCCTCATGACCCTAGTGACGTCACATGTGAAGTCATTAAAGGAAGCGTCCCATAATGCAACGCACAGTTACGCTAATGGCGCCGCCGCTCAAGCCGGAAACGGGTGCCTAAGAGCAGCGCTTTAAAAAAGACGACTGAATTGATTACTTTTCTTAATTGTAACTCCTCAAAGTTGCAGTCACATGATGAATTTCACTGGGACCACGAAACAGATGCTAATACTAGAAAACCAGACAATCCTGTCACTCATGAAAAGAATTATGTCATTACAAAGTTTCCATGACACGTCCAATGCCGCAAGTGGCTGTTGATGCTAGTGTGTTTTTTTTGCACTTCCCATTTTTTGTACTCCTGAGCCAATATGGATCCTTAATCCATCCCCAGTTCCACCAAGAAATAATCCTCCTCTTTTTGATCTCAGAAGCTAGGACTGCTCAGCGGCTGCTCACCAACTGTTTGCAGGGGGTTCAGTCCCCCCAAAAATTGCTGAAACCAAGCTAAAAGCATACAACTCTTTTTGATCATGTCCCATCAAAAGACCTCAAGAAGACTAAATTCTAAGAATTGCCCGGGACTGTCAGACAATCATACATCGGTGCTACTATCCTTTTCTTAATTACACATTTGTTAGAGACTGGTATCCCTCCACACTAAGCGACTTAGGAGAGATCAATGTACATAGGCGTAGACTTTGGGGGCATCGGGGCTCGTGCCCCTCCTGGTGAGATCCTGGAGGGGCAGAGCCCCCCGGGGGCCCGGGCCATGATCTTTACCGAGACGCTGTTTACCTGCCATGTAACGAGCTTCTAGTATACTCTGTTTCACCTTGTGTGTTGTTTCACCTTGTGAAAGGCTACAAGCGCGAGCTTCTTGCTCTAGGGCACATCTCGGCGGCACAAGCTCTCGTGCACCAAGGGCAGCTGCCAACGCTATGAGCTCGCGCTTCTAGCCTTCGCTGCGGTACAACGTAAGGTGAAACGGAGTATAGTGGAATGTAAACAAAATAACGGCCACGTTGCCATTATTGACAAAATACATAGGAAATGAAATCCCAGCGTGCTTTCGTTAGCTTCAATCTCCAGTTCTGAATCTCCAGTCCTGGCAAAAAGGTAACGTGCAACACGCCCCCCCCCCCTGGGAAAATGGAAAGTCTACGCCACTGTCAATGTATATAAATAAATGAGACAGAATGAATGAATAAAGAATCTCACCCCTTGTCCAGGCCTTGGTCCACTTTGAGCATGGAGTACCACTGGTTACGGAAAACCGGGTACAGGGTTTCTGCAGTTAGCCACATAAAAAATATTGGAAGACCAGTCGACGGCACCATTCCCCGGCTATCTCATGCCAAGTCTCACTTATGTTGACCTGCTTATCCAAATTAGGCAGCCTTATCTGTTTCTGTACTTTCTCTTCCTGACTTGGAATTGTACAATGTTCTTTTTAGGGGCGAAGCTCCTTAGGGGCTAGCCATGTCCGTATGTCCGTCCGCCGTCCGGTGCTCGTGCTCGGTGCTCGTGAGCTCACGAGCACGTGCTCACGTGCTCGTGTAGGGCAAAAAAAATGAAAAAAAAAAAGATGAAAAAAAATGATAAAAAAAATATGTTTGTGCAGTCGACAGGATTCGAACCTGTGCTGGGAGACCCCAACGGATTTCTAGTCCATCGCCTTAACCACTCTGCCACGACTGCGGGACGAGTAGGGGGCTCTGAGATGTGGTAGTAACTCAAGAGCTGGGGATGTCATGGATGAAACGTTGCATGTAGCCGCTCAACGTCTATACAGGAGAGGGCGCTGCGGTCAAATGCGTATATAATCGCGTTAAACTTTGCATGCATTGGCTCAACGTTTATAGACGAGAGGGCGCTGCGGTCAAATGCTCAAATGCGTATATAACCACGTTCCATACCACACATTCTCTTTCTGACATAGATGAAAACGAACAAAAGGCTCGGCATGCTGCGGCTCAGCGTCTACGCAGACAAGCACCACCAGAGCTTCGCCCCAATCAACATCATTCACCACGTGGAGATGCGGTCAATTTTTTCCTTGCTTTTCGTTTGGTTTTATTTTATTCTTTTGTTTTTAACACGCATGTACCACAATCATTCCTTTTCTTCATGTAACTTTGTTCTCATATATTTACAATGTTGTTCCTTTGATTCATGTTAAATGCTGGGCCAACTTTTGATCGCTCACTAACCCTCTCATACCAAGGAGGTCCCTTCAACAGTTTTCTTAGAAAACTTTGGGACACCTGCCTGAATAATTATCTTTTGAACTAAGAACTTGTTGGAACATGTTTTGACCTGCACGTAGTGTTCCAAGACTTTCGTCAAAGGTATTTTACAGTGGATTTTACTCTATGGAATCTCAAGGCATAGCTCCCTTCCTGCGAAAAACGAGATAAAAATGTTTCCAGGGTTAACGGCAGATGTTTGACGCAGGCGACTGAGTCGGTGACAGTTGTTCTTGTGGCGCCATCTCCCAACTAGCACGACGAGTAGACGAACAGGTTGTCTGCTTTCGACGGCAGACGTTTGACGCAGGCGACTGAGTGAGCAACAACTGTTCCTGCAGCGTCATCTACCGACAAGCATGACGACCAGGTCGCCTGTTTTTGACCCAGCGTATTGTCTGCTCGCTGCGCCTGTCGGGAGACGGCATACATGAACAACCGTCCCCACCTCCAGTCGTCTGCATCGATGTCCATTTTTGACCCTTTGGGAAATTCCCTGCCAAAAGGATGCTGTCCTCATGACACAGTGGCACACTGTGAAGCAGCAGCACATCACGAGCAATCAGCACGAAGGAATTTTGTGCTCCCGTGCAGGCTACCCACTCGCATGCCATTCGAACGAATGCTGTGTAAATCCTGTCACGCGTGGCGGACATGAGGGCAGAACCAGCGAACAAGCGAGTGAAAATTGGTCGGGAGAATGTGTCACCTTTCGAGATGATGTTGTCCACACTCCAACATTTCAACGTCAAGAGGATGATTGATGAGGTGCTCTATTCGGAGTGCCTCGAATGCTCCGGCGTACTCTTCACCCTCTAAGCTCGCAACGAAGCTCCCACTCTCTGGAACATGAACATGAAAAGGACCTTTCATCACCGAAAGCTAAATGCAGTGGAAAACATTGTTTCAATCCCTTTCTGAATCATAGTCTGTGCATGCAAAATATCTCAAATGTGACAGTTCGAGCAAAATGTGCAATTATATATGATGTGAAGGGGCCATTTCATTTGCAGAAATGTAAATCATGTAACACCTGAAAGCCAAATGCAGTGAGAAACGCTATTCCAATCCTTTTCTGAATCAAAGCCTGTGCACGCCAAATATCTTCAAAACACAGGTGGTTAGGGCAAAATATGCAATTGTATGTCACGTTGAAAAGGATATTTCACGGGCAGAAACGTGAATAATGTGCACAATGTGATGTTATTCATTCAACAAGATAAAATACCCACAAAAATCCCAGATTTTCGAGCTTTTTCGGGTCCTACTTAGTGAGAAGTTAAAAGAAATAGCTAAAAATCAGACAAATTAAAGATACAGGGCAGGACCAAAAGCACATTGAAATGAAAATTGGAAAATATCTTAAGGGGTGACACCACCTTCAAGTGTCGACTTTTAAACCAGTTGCTCAATATTGATGAAATTTGGAGGGTCTATTCATCTCGTTGCCTAAATGCACTCTATGAAATTTCATCTCTGTAGGACTATTTTCCGATAAGCTACAGGGGAGGTACACAGCTATTGATGTAAGTCGCCTCACTTGGCAAGGAAATCTATCGTATAAAATTGCTGGAGAATATTGAGCATTTCTAAGCTTCAGCCTTAACTAGAACATATGGTGAAGGGGGCTATCTATTTTTTACCTTAAAATCCGTGTTTTTTCTATGCAAAATGTCAATTTGAAAAGCATTCCACATAATGGGGCATTTTCTCCTCATCAAAACTCTACTTTTTGGCATAAAGAACTTTATTTAAATAGAAAAATAAATATCTAGCCCCCTTCCTCATTAAATTTCAGTTCAGAAACATCCACAGCAAAGAATACATTCAGCGATTCATTGAAATGATAGATTTCCTAAAACGAAAGTTGCTGCAAAAAAGTGAAACTGAGAAAAACCTGTTTAAAGTTTCCACACCACTACATTTGCTTTTACTGGTGGTGGTGGCAACTAAAAGGCACCAAGAGCATAGATGGTGCCTTCTGCTTACACCCAATCTCCAGCATGGCTTTGCTGAGTGAGTCCGAGCTTAAAACGCTTTCTTTGAGTGTCATTTTGTTGTCGGCATCTGGACATTGATTGTGAAATGAGTGAGGAATTGGGTATGCTTGCAATACACGAACCAACATCAGCAAGTATGGGCGGGGCAAGCATCATCGAAATACAAAGCAGACAAACCCACGTGACGTTCTATAAATGAATGCTGGTTTTAGTCAGTTTTGTGTTCAATCAGGGTGGGCTTTTCGATTCTTGGCCATATGCATAGCCTCTTCTACGTGAAAGCTGGACTTCTTGGTGTTCTTGCCCGAATAGAGTTTACTCTCGAGCAAAGATATTTAATGTACTGAAACTGTGAAGAAATGCTCTTTCCAACGAGAGTATGATCATCATTCTAGGGCATACCGGTGCAAAGCTACAGCAGTTTGAAAATAGGAAACAGAAGTTTCACATTTCAAAAACATGTGATTTTGCATCGTTGGCTGACCGAAAATGTTTTATTTCTCCGTAAATACTTCAGATATTGCAATAAAAATTTGCAGGAGTATACTCTATTAGTTGTGGAACCACAATACACAAAAATAGGAAAGTTAGTTTTTTTCTCAAAAATTGCAATTTTTAGGTGGTGTCCCCCTGTAAAGCTGAACACAAGATCATGCTACAGGTGATGGCACATCAAAATAGTTGTGAAAACGTTGGTGGTGGCGATTGACATTAACAACGACTGCAGTGATTCGTAGGCGCCGATCTTATGCTAACGTGGCCACAAAAGCCGTGTCACTTCATCGTCAAGTCAGAAAAAGGTGGCTTCATAAAACACCACAGGAGCAAAAGTGAGATCCACAGAGAACTTTAAAGAGGCAAATCAGACAAGGCTTACGCTCTCTCTCCTTGAAGTACTTGTGGGCTTGCTGGCAGGCCTCCTTCTGATCCCCTTTCCAGCAGGCGTGTTCCCTGAGGTATGCCCACTATGAAGAGCATGAAACATTATGCCATAGTCAGTTCAACATACAGACACTTGCCCTAATTGCATGCAAAAAAATATAAAAAAAAAAGGAGGCCTCAGCAGAAATGCAACTTGTCATTGTTTGCGACGAGTGTGTTTGCATAATCTTGTGTACCTGCCAAATCTTTTTTCTTTATTTGCACAAACGAGTATTATTGATAGCAATATGCAAATCAGCCCAAATGTACGGTGGTGAACAGCGCACGGCTCGCCCGACTCCCAGGGGTGGCGGCACTTCTTGGAATAGCCACACCAGAATGGCTGCTGGAACAGCCTTACGCCTCACTCCCCGCGGCTTCTTTTTGCTGTTTCTCGCATGATTCACAATCAAGTCACACGCCGTTTTATCGAGTGTCAAGATCATGCTGGAGCAGCCCACTAAGTTTTTTTTTTCTATTGACATGCGTGATCCGGGCCGTCTAGGTTTTCGGTGCTCGTTTATGGCCATTCTTCATCCAGAAACAACCAACAACTGCACTGCTGGATGCAAGTCTCGACCCGCCAGAGCAGATGGTGCTCCGGTGAAGTCTGCAACGGCACAACATCTTAATTGTGACAGCAAACAAAGAGGCTTCCGTAGGCCAAAGTCTGGATAGGTGGGGATGCCTTCCGGAGTTGGAGGTCAGGCTTGCAACGTACGCTGCAAAAGTGCGCAATCGGTCCGTACCCGTGACGTGCAACGCGATCACCGAGCAAGCGTGGAAGATGCGGTGGATGCTGTCATTTGCGAAGTGCGAGATTTCGTTGGACGAAGTACTTTGAGAATGTAGCAGGGATGACGACAAGACTGACGTCACCAGTGCGGAACGAATCGTAGTACCTGGTCGCGGACAGAGTGAGAACGACAGGGAGCAGCTTCAGTTGTCCTGCCTCCAGCGTGAGCTTCCTAGTTTCGATAACGCCTGGGCATCTCATGCGCCTCGCGCATGCATGCGTAGCCAAAGCACGCCAGAAGGCATCAATCGCATGCTAGAGGCTGGGCTTTTGCAAGAGATACCCTGCCATTCTCACGTGTTCGCCAAAAAATGCACCTCTAAAGATTTTTTTTTTTTTTTTTTTGCTGATGGGCAATGTGTGTGTGTGTGGGTGGGGGGGTTGATTTACAATACAGTAGACCCACAAACGTGTAAATACGGTACTCAGCGCTGCAAACTACGAGAGAGTCAGCTATGAAGTGCATAGCACATAGCATCCACGGGATATCAGCTAGTTACTTTACAGGGCTTAAAATAAATTTTATTTTCCTCCACAAGATAGCACGATGGTAAACTCTCGTTTGTATTGCACCACCTTTATTTAAAAAAATTAAAACCAGATTCTTCGTTCTGATTTTGTAGACAACCGAGCAGTCTTACTGAAAGGGATTTAGCAAATGCTTATTAAATCAAATTATAGCTCTGAACAATATGGTGCAGAGCCGGCGTGGAGGACAATAGAGTGTGGACATTCAGTTCATTAAAAGTCCAGCTTGAAAACCAACAGCCCAATTAGCAGAAACCCAGACTCACGATGGAAAGCAAGAGGTAGAGGGAGAATTCTGTCTGCACCACCACCAAACTTGGGGAAGCCACCAGCCTCTGCATCAAATCTGGACTGCACAAAAATACAAAATGAACACTTAATTTTGCAACAAAAGCAAATGGGAACATTTGCTTTTGCTATATTTTGCTATATTTTTACTTGGAGCGTTCTACAGACAAAGGCTGCACTTCTACTTTTCTATGAGGCATGTGGACGGACGATCACTGCTAATTACAAAAGGAGCCTAGCAAATATAATGATGCAAAGATCACATGTTGAACAATAAAAGCAGGCTGCACCGAGACACAACAATATGAAACTCAACAACAAATTGCATGCTTAAATCCTTAAGTTATCAGTGTCTTGCCCTTCCTTGCTGTCATTCTGTAAAGAGGAATAATTGGCAAAAAATTCCCATGTGCTTCATAGGGAAGTAACATTGAGAGCTTTGTTCATTAGAAACTCCAAAGTCCATCACCGAAACATTGCTCCTGGCACATCTTGGGCACGTCAATTTCGACATGCAAACTCACGTTTCGGGACGTGTGATCTTCCTGAAGAGCACCAAAAAAACTATCTACTTCCACAAAAGCCCCAACCACAAATTGCGGGGTCAGTGAACGCCCATCCTTCCCAGATATCAGGGACATGGATGACAAGCATGGAAAGACATTTTTGACAATAAAGAAAAAAAAAGAGGACCTCCCAGTTTCTGTCATTCACAGCACCAAATGGCTTCCTGGCACTGACCCAATCTGTCGCAATGTGTCGGCGGAGTCGTTGACCAGGAACATGAGGTTTCGCTCCAGCCACTCGAGGCACTTGCTTCCCAAGTGGGCCAGGGCGTACTGCTCGGCTACTTCGTGGTATGGCAGCACCGTGTCCAACCTGCAGATGCACCCGTGCTGGTTTTTTCCAAGGTAAACACGGCTAAGATCTGCTTTCCTTTTCCCAATTCCGCTGCTTTCGAGATACAAGTGTACTTAAAACGATGGTTGTTGTTGCATTCTGTAAACGACTCAACATTCGACGACGACCTTATTTCCGCAATGTCGAAAAGATTGAGAAAAGGTTATCGCGCAAATACACGTGGCATATCTTTCAAAAGTGCAAAATAGTGTGCTGATCAAACCTTTCCGAAACCCAAACTTTTCAAAATTTGCAAAAGATTGAGCCCGTAAAGTTTAAGTGATTTACTGTGCTTAGGAGGCAGAAGTGAGGACTTCAACATGCATAAGATAAAGGAAGTACTGCATAAGAAATGAAAGAGTGCTCAAAGACTGTTCTTATTTTTAGGTCAAACTTTTTTTACCTTGCGGAATGAAAATGTTACCTAACAGATCAGGTTTACGCTGTCTTCCCCACTGATAGATGCACCCATTACAAAACAGCACAGCACACCCAAACTCCTCATAAAACAGAGAATTACAAACACACACGAAATTTCTGCAGCGACTGAATCCACATAGCCAATAAAACAATGATGTCCCTTCACCTCCTGTCACCATATGATGCGCAAGAAATGCTGCAAAATCAAGTATTTGTGTGTACCATATTTGTTGATTGTATAGCTTGTTCTGTGTGTAGAGGCTTGCTAGAATGAGAAACCAAGTTCTAGGTGAGAATTGGCACCAGAGGCTAAACAAAAGCTCAGCAGCTAGGACTCACTTGATGGTTTCCTCCATGGTCTCCGAACAAAGTTGAATGAGCTCGTCCTACCAGAAAATGAAATCTCATTACAGCACTGCTCATCAACAGAGCATGCAACAAATGTTTTGGCAATTACTTTGAGCAGCAGTACTATACAAAAATCTAGACAGTTAGAAGCTTAAACTTAAAAATTAAACAAATATTTTAAGCATTTAAAGATTGATCAAGATAATGTGTAACATTTAATTTTTTTGAGCAACTAGTGGTACCAAATAACCTTCAGTCATCTCGTAGCACTGCATTAAACTTGCCCTCGAACTGCAGTATACCACCAGAAATAGGACTGTGAGCATTATTTGTACCATTTGTTTATTTAACATGTTCAATAACATTTTAAGCATTCTTGTTGGTGCCCTAGATGGCGACAAACAAAATACAAACATGCTTGAAGAATGGGAGCAACAGTACACTTTTAAAATGAAAGGGATCAGAGTAGTGATGAAACATAAACACTTAAAAACAGTTGTTGCTCCTTAAAACATAAAAATATCAGAGCTACAAACACTTATGAAACGCCATGTTTCTACCGACGCATCATAAATGTTAAAATTGGTTTGTTTCCTCAAAGTCAGGAGTTAATACAATATGATACCAGAAACTTTATTTTCAGTTTCAGTTTTAACAAGTACAGTAATAGTAAATAAAAAGGCAAAAGCCCAAAGGATGAAGTAACATACCAGCTGGAAGAGTGTGGCCGTTGCCAGAACAGGAATTGCATTCTCAGGATCTATGACAATCTCGGTCCAAATAGAGCGAGCCAAAGACAATCTTGAGAGCTGAAAGGGAACAGTAATATACCGAGGAAAGACGTTACAAAAATGTAATTTATTGCATAATAGAACATTCACTAGTACATATAGGTGTGAAGCCCACCCATTCTTTTGAAAAGTGCACCAACCATTGACATCATTCATGTTTAACATACAGCATCTGACAAGGGTGCCACTAGCTGACAGGACAAAGACAGTTCTAATGCCACTGCATGTTCAAAATTTCAACGAGGTATGAGTACCAGCTTACTACAGTCGAACCTCGATATATCGAACTGCGCGGTGATGGCGAAATAGTTCGATATAGCCAGAATTCGATATATTAAATCACATCAAAAACGCGTCAAAAACTTGTTAAAAGCGCATGGCCGTCGCGCTCCGCGAAGCGCCGACAGGCGGCACATGCGCGCCGACCGACCGCAGAGGCGGGAGCAGCCGCGTGTCGTCTGCTACGGCGCGCTGCCGTGCCGCTCAGCTTGCGGGAGCTGGGAAATCTCGCACTCGAAGGCTGAATTAAAATATCGAACTCCGTCACTCCAAACAGCCCGCGCTCTTTGACATCGCTTCGCCGCAACACCTCGGCAACACCGAGGGTGTTGCGGGAAACCTCGCCGCCTGTCAAAAGAGCGCGGGCTGTTGCGAAGACGTTGCCGAGGTTTGCTTTCCCGCAACACCGGGGGTGTTGCGGGAAAGCTCGCCGCCTGTCAAAAGAGTGCGGGCTGTTGCGAAGCGTTGCCGAGGTTTGCTTTCCCGCAACACCGAGGGTGCTGCGGGAAAGCTCGCCGCCTGTCAAAAGAGCGCGGGCTGTTAGGGGTGGCGGAGTTCGATATATCCATTTTATGCCCGACCCCGTTCGAAATAAAAAATAAAAAATGCATGCGATTTTCCGCGTGATATAGAAAGCGTTCGATATAGGCAATAATTCTATATATCCGTGTTCGATATATCGAGGTTTGACTGTAAATACGATAAAAGTTATCAACGAGTCGGTTCCGTATAAACTGATCTCGTTAGGAAAGGGCAATTCCATTCCATTTTTATTATAGAGAAACCAATACAGTTCTTTTTTAGCGTCACTTAGGAAGACATGTGAAAGTTTTTCAAACAAGCCAGCAAAATCTGACAAGCACCAAATCACCGAAATTTGTTAACTCTAGTGGGTGACATCTGGTACAACGAATGCTGGAGTCAGTGGACCAGTGTAGGCTGTGCTAAAATGACAATAAGCCAGAGATATAGCTGCCTTTTGTTTGTTTCTACTTTTTCAAGCAAAGCCTACAGGTGGCACCGGCAGAGCACTACTGCAACATCCACAGTATTTAAGATCATGTGATTGTTTGTACAGTCAAACCCGTTTATAACGAACAGCAGGAAGCGCTACGATCAGTTCGATATAGCAAGTAGTTCGATATAGCGAAAAACATTTACAACGAACTTCCACGATGCATTCGTTGTAAGGCGAGAGCTTCCTTTCTTTCTCATCTCTTCAGTTCCACCTTGTAACACCACACTAAAAAGATTTTTTTTTTTTTTTGCATGCGTGCAGAGTTTGTTTTTTTAGCTTATTTCTCTTTCTGAATCGCTTCTCTTGCTGGGCAAACGCTTTTGGGCTGAAAATATTTTTTTTCTGTGCGTGCATGCAGAGTGTAATTTTTAGCTTTCTCCTTTTCTGAATCGCTTATCTTCGCTCGATTTAATATTAATAATAATAATAATAATAATAATAATAATAATAATAATAATAATAATAATAATCCTTTATTTCTTTAGTGCCCCAAACAACCGTAAGGTTTTGATGAGGTGGCACATCAAAACCTTCGTTCGCAACTTTGTTCGCAACTTGAGCTTTTAGAATTTTCTTTCTTCCCGACTTCTTTTTTTGAGGAAGGGACAGGCTAGAAGACGATTGTTTGCGCGTTTTTGGAAGCCTTCTCAGTGGAAAAAGTTCGATATAGCCAATATGTTGTTCGTCATAAAAAGTACTTTTACATGCATTTTTATTTAAATTTTCTGTGAGTTCGATATCGACAGTAATTCGCTGTACGTGGGTTCGTTCTAAACAGGTTTCACTGTATCCCATAATTAGCCATGCCCCTGACAACGAGGGACCAATCTTCCCGTCAAAGCCGAATTTTCGGTTAAAGCTTAAAGCAAGAAAAAATGCTTTACTTTTCATGAAACAAGTGACGTACAGCCAGTCATTAGTGCTTTTTAATGTGAAATTGCCCATAATCACAAAATGTGTAAAATTTCCCTTTAAGAGCTCAGGCAAGACTATACACCATGTAACAAGCAGCTGCAGTGCTGAAAGATTATCAGCCCATGGCCTTGAAAAGTGCCTCCTATGCGCAAGTCTTCCTACAAGCAAGGCATTCTGCCGAGCTAGGCTCATGCACCTGTGCCTAGTCTGCACTTGTCAGTTGAAGGGCTACACATGAAGAAACTGTTCTCATTTCATGCTCACTGGTTCGTGAGAGACGACGAGAGAACTGCGAACATGCCTAAAAGCCCCGAAATAGAGAGGGGATAACAAAAGAGGGAAACTCACCCTCGCACGTAACCCTTGGGTCTTCAATGCCCACTTCCACAATGCCCTCTTCCCTCTCCTTCCAGCTGCCACAAAACATGCTGGCGAAGTAAGGCGACTGCAGGAGGGAGGAAACAAATCATGCAAGGTCGACAATTTGTGCAACCATGCTCACAAGGTTTGTCGTTAGACGTTTGCAGCTTTGTGGTGAAGGGGAGCGGGCTCTATGTTACTGCTTTTAAAACTGGGCCTCTAGCAGCAGTGCTACGATGACGCCACAAGAGGAGGAGACTCAGCGTCCAATTTTACCACAGAAAAAAGCTAAGTTTTTTTTCAAATAAAGTGTGTATGTACTACAACCTGATGGATGTGTATCAGTCTTGACAATATGCACAGCTGGAAACCAAATGTTACGAACAAATGGCAACCAGACACTTATCGAGCGAATGCATTAAGTCAACAAATGCCCCAAATTTTAAAGGGGTACTACTAACGAAATTTCGGCGCTTATTTTATGGTCTATATGTGTTCAAAGGAGCAGTATCACATCGAACACACCAATATCTTGTTAAAAAAGTCACTAAAAGGAACTTTAAAACGAATTAAACAATTAGCAAAGAGCACCTGGTGGATGTCGCTAATGCCTCGTTTGTAATGCCCATCTAGGAACCTTGACAGCTAGTGACGGTGAGTGTCTTGCCTCCGGCCACGACGAGAGAAGAGGGGAAGGAGGAACTCCCGTCTTTCCGAGAATCCCTTTTGTGTGTCCCAAAAGTAGCTATTGTCCCCCTACAAGATTATAAAAGATTAACCCGGCACTCAAAATTCGTACAAAAGCAGCCGCTTCGGTGCTGGAACAACTAGGCCATCCCTCGACGTCAGCCTCGCCATAACTTTGCTCGTCCCGAGACGACCTACGTCACGATTGCGTCGGATGTCACGTGCTCTAAACTGGGCCTTCTTCGAGCGCTTGCTAGAGTGGGCCGTTTATAACAAAAAATACAGCCACCAGGCTCAAAATACAAACGTGCGATTGTCATTTACAGATATTGTGGATCATATTCAACCTATTTTTGAACACGACGGATACATTTCAAATTTCGTTGAAGTATCCCTTTAACTAAACTAGTTATACCTAGTGAGAGTAGGAGATTTGGGTAGATTACTTCAGTGCAATGAACGCCTGAAAAACCTCCTGATCGATACCGTTGGTTTCAAATATAGCACTATACTTAGTTTCGATAACTATGAGCAAAGCAAAAGCTATACAAGCACGACGATCAGCTATTCACGGACACTCAAGTAGAAGAAGCATCATTATGCACCAGGCTCACGCTCGAAGCCTCAGCTTTGCTTACATTTATGACGGAACAAATTCTCAGACAGCAGCTTGCACCACCCAGACTAGAAACAGCTACACCCGCCCAGGTTTGTCCAACGTCCTACCTCCCATTAAACCGTCTACTCTGCACATAATTCTACACATTTTTAGACCTTTCCTCCAATCATTTGACCTGGGGGGCTATGTTCGACAAATGTTTCGTTTCTCCTAAAAAGAAACGGAAGTGACGATATCATGCCTGATTGGTTAGAGGCTCAAATGACTAAAGTCCCTCTTTCGTCATTTGAGCCTCTAACCAATCAGACGCGATATCGTCACTTCTGTTTCTTTTTGGGAGAAACGAAACATTTGTCAAACATAACCCCTGGTCTTTCTGATTGCAGACCCACAATGTTGCACACCAGTGACACGTGCGAGAGACTGAATTGTGATTGGGACACCAGCAAGGTGCTTCCTTTTAACATGCCTACAAGCAGAGTTAGCCCCCGACTGGCTTCGTGAGGCCGAGCTACACACACCAGGCTGGGAGCTGACTCGTCTCACCTGGCAGAGGTAGACCTTGTGAAGGCACCAGTCCACACCCAAGGCCACGATGGTGACGTCGCTGTTTTGGCCCTCGAGGAACAACGTCCGGTAGATGTACTGCGACGTTGTCATCAGTTTCTTCCTGTTCGAGAGAGACACGCTCCCGATCAGGGCCGCCGTCGTACACCCGCCGTTCATGATATTCGACCGCATTCGTCGTCGTCGACGACGCGCTCGTTGCGAGACCGCGATTTCGAAAGCCGTGAACTACCAGAAGGCTGGCTCTTCGAGTTGGAAAGAAGAACCAACCCGTTCATGGGATCTTTTTTCTTTTTCTTTCTTCTCTCTTTCTTTAAATTTGAAATTTGTGCCGAGGGAACAAAGCCTGCAAGTATCGGGTCACGCACCAATGGACCACGTACCCACAACTTCGGTTTGTTGCTGCAATTTTTCTAGATATTTGTACGTAAAGCGGAGCGCGTGTGCGCAAGCTAATCCTCTCCCCTATATATTGAGGACAGTGAAAACACTTCCTGAACGCGGTGAGCGGGACAAGCTTTTAAGTGGGTCGCATCCGCAGCACCGAAACGTCGGGCAGCGAGCGCACAACGGCAGTTCACTTTTCCAAAGCGGATCGCCCTTAAAACATTAAACAAATCCAGATTCGATCAGAGGTGCACCAGAGCGCAGATTTTGAGCAAGAATCAACGGGCCAATTCGAATACAATAAGGCACACCTCTACGTGAAATCGAAATTGCATTTGATCCTTGCCCGCCACCGGTAGTCGTTACCACGGTCGTGGTCGTTACAAAGATGCCGATGAAGCGGATTTAAAAGAGGAGCGAAACAAGCAGTGATAAAAGAGAAATCGCCTAACGTGCATGCAGCAGGGCACGGGCTGTCGGATGGACGGCAGTATGGGATGCATAACCGCACCTTTTGGGGGCCGCGGCC
The DNA here is from genome assembly GCA_037355805.1 of Ixodes ricinus. Classification (NCBI taxonomy): domain Eukaryota; kingdom Metazoa; phylum Arthropoda; class Arachnida; order Ixodida; family Ixodidae; genus Ixodes; species Ixodes ricinus. The sequence goes on along the minus strand of JAZHYW010040337.1, from coordinate 67,875 downwards.
CACTGGGCGTCCTGTTCGTCGTCCTCGGTGTCGTCCGAACCGCGCTTTCTTTTGCCGAATGTCCTCGCTGTCCGCAGGGACGACGTTGGCAGCAAGTTTCCCATGCTTGTCGGATTTCTGTTTCAGCTGTCCCGCTCGCTTCCGCCCGTTGTTGGGGTTCTTTTCGTTGTTGTCTTCTGAAGCACAGCAGCAAGCCAAGCGAAAAGCAAGTCGCCTGGTCGCCTGGTGGCCTGGCTCCGCGCACAAACCACCACCAGGTGGGGCAGAGTCAACAAGCGTAAAAACGTCGACTTTTTTTTTTTATGTTGATTAGAAAGTTGTTGATTGAAAGTGAAACTGGCGAAACCGCAAAATCGCGTTTTCCAAGCACTAGGAAAGCCCACCAAGAATAGCAACAAAATGAAGCTTGGTCGCTTGATTTTATTCGGCCTAGTTGAGTCAAACGTTTCATTTGGTATGATGAAGGTAAGGAAGAAACATAAAAATAACAAGAAAGTACGCGAAGATCAGAATCTATTCGTTAAATTATTTACAAAAATTAATATAGACAAAAATATGTCTCTTCTGACTCCTCGTTATCTTGCAAAGCAAAAACGCATCCTCATGCCCACCCCGCGCTGGCCTGGTTGGCCTATCGTCATCGCTAGAAGTGACGACGAGGACGACGACAGCGACCGATTGCTTCTAAGTTGATTCTATTCCTATTTTCTTTTTTTCTCCGGTTTTACAGTACAAACAGGTAACAACACCTGCTAGTACTTATCGTAATCCTGTCATCTTGCCGAAGTTGACAACATCCCCCCAGAGGATTGATCGGCGTTGTCGGATCAAGAACGTGGTGCTAGCTTTCAAGGCAACGCGTGGTAGTTCATGGTCCCGTGAACCGTGCTGTTGGGCAACTGCTACCTACCTGCTGGATCCAAGCGGTTCGTTTGCCCGAGGAACAAAGGCAAGATCCACCCCGCTGTTGCCACCGGCACGTCGTTGCTGGGAGTCTCCGTGGAAACCGAGGGACGCTCTTCGGGCTATGAGCACATCCGACCGTCGGGATGTGGGACCAACAATACGACGACGAGCTTTCCGACGCGGGGAACAGCGACGAACCCGACAGCGATATAGAGGCACTCTTTATTCTAAGGTCCACTACGAAGCCGAAGAAGACGTAGGGGCGACAGAAGCGGCCCAAGCTCCGTCGCTTCTGACGGAAGACCTGGCGTCTGGTTTGGCGTCGGCGGTCGCTAAGGGCAAGGCTTCCTCGAAACGCCGAGAACGGGGTGATGCCGAGCGACTCAAGGGCCTCGAGGAGGCCTCGGCGGCCAAGCGGAAAAAGAAGAGGAAACTCGAGGTCATCGTGGAAGAAGACGGTGGCGACGGCTCCACCGAAGATCGCGATGCGTCGTCGGTCGACGCGGTCGACACGATCGTGCTAAGCAGCGACGACGAGTTGATCGTGTTCAGCGAAGAGAGCAGCCAGGATATCTCCCTCAATGTGGAAGGCACGACCAAGACCAACAAAAGCCAAGGTAAGCGGAGTGCATTGCTTTCTGGGAAGGAATTCAGCGCAGAGCCTGTCATGCAAACTTGGACGCGAGTTTCTAATACGGGTCTCGCATGCGGAATTACACTGTCTATATGCCTTCGGCGCCTTTTTGTGTGCCTTATAAGACCTCTTATTTTGTTGTAAGATCCACGTAACAAAATACGATGTGTGGTGTCAACGAAAACGACCCGTGCAACGCGTCCTTTTTACAGTGTATGCTGCACCATCCATCTGATGTGCCCAACACCGCCCTCGAGACAACGATCATAATCGTGATTGCTGTCCACAAGCAATCACACAATTTTCAGGCGTGCAAACGGAAGCTTTCGTTCAATATACTTCATACTGCAGTGCCTTAATGCAGTCCGCCTCCAACCCTACACACATGCTTGTGTAGTGCGAATGATGACCTTTCCATGCAATGATACATGAATTTCTCATTCCCACTGGGACCAGAAGTGTTGCTGGCTCCTGCTTCCAGTGGCATGCCTTGGTGACTGTCATCTAGTTATGAAGCCATGTCGGAACGTTGTCGGATCATATCTGTACATTCCAATCGACAGGTGACCTGTGGCGTGTGGATGTCGAGGACCGTTACCGCATCAACCGGGGTTTCCGGTACCACAACCACTCTCGGGCGTGCGCTGCCGCAATTGCAACGAGTCTGGCCATCTCTCCAAGTTCTGCCCCCAGCCTAAGGTGAATGGACATCCACTTGACTTAGCTGTTGAGGGGTCTATTTAGTATGATCGTCTTTACATATTGCATACATCACAGTGCAAGGTATGTCGGCCATAGAGTTGTCTTGCTGGTCACGTCTGTTGGGGGGTATTCACTGGATGCCATATTTGAATGCGCTCTTCACCGCGCATGCTCTGTTTCGTGCTCACATTTATAGGCTGCTAAGATTGACAACCATAACGGTGTGGAATGCACTTCGCAAAAGAACTATACACCGTTTCACAATAACTTGGCAAACCGTGGAGGCTACGGCTCCTGTAGCCCAATAAGAGCGTCAGAGCGAGGCACGTGACACTATTTCACGGGAGCGTGTTTTTCACTGCGCCAAATGCAAGGCCCGGAGGAACCTGCCGTCGTCTGCTGAACAAAAGTCGCCTGCTACGAAAACCAACCGACTTCAAATGAACGTTCACCGCCGCAACATTGCCGTCCGCTAGAGTAGCAAACTCTTCGGGAGCAGTTCATATGAAAGCCATACGCTCAATTTACCCGCAAATCTGTGGCGGTGCTAATTCTAGGGCTATGTTTTAAGTGCAAGCTGTCAATTACACAGCTGCAATCGCCAGCGGTCGCAGCGCTACAAGAAAGAAAGAAAGAAAAAAAGATCGGGAGCGGATATGGATGTGGCGTTACTTTTTTGGTTCAAATGTAATTGAAACTAATAAATTCCTGAATATTTATTCCTTATTTTTTTCGTATTCTCGATAAAGATGGAATGAACCAATGTCACCATGCAGTTTCGTTACGCCGCCACTGTCGCAATGCATCGACGAAACATTAGTATTTTTGCATGTGGGACAACCTCGCTGGAAGCACTGCGCGTGCCGAGGATGACAAAGCACCAGGCATCTCGAGAACTGCCGCCTGCCTCCTCTCAACTGAAGTTATGGTGGGGTCACACATGTGGATGGTGCTGTTGCTGTGGCGGTAACATGGCCTCGACCATGGAGCATTATCATGTGCCTCGCTCCGACGCTCTTATTGGGTCGCTGGGGCCGCAGCCTTTACAGTTATCGTGAGACGAAGTATAGGGAAGCTCGCCTTCATAAAGAATCATCAACAACGAAAACTGTCTACACTTGTCGTCATTGCTCCATTCTTGCCCACGGTGTTTACGCCAGAGCTTCCTTCACAAGGAAGTGCCACCCCCTTCGGACGTGTCACCAACCACAGTCTTTTGTCCGGCGCCAGGGGTAGGGTTTTTACAATAATCTAGAGGGAAAGTTCCCAGGCATTTATCCGCTTTGGAACGGCGGGCCATAGACGCGCACATAACTCGTCCCATGGGCCCAGATTGCTGGCGGTGCTTTAATATACACAAAGAAGTGAGAAGACATCACTCGTAAGGTGTGTATTTAGTGTTTTTCTAGCTTTGTTTTGTAGAAAAACACGGGCGTCGCACATTCTATGGAAAAAAATGAAGTCTACAAGCGCAAAAACACCGTCTACTCGTCTCGGCCAAATGAATGTGCCCAACCTATCGTTTGCTTTCCTTCTCTGCTCTTCCGCCATTCTCATTCTCGTCCTTTCTCACGGGACTACCAATGCCAGCGCTTACAATTTGCTGCGTTCTGCTCGCACCTTTGCCTTCGTGGCTCCAGGTGCAGGTGTGCCACCTGTGTGCCGAGCCCGGTCACCAGGGGCACCGCTGCCCCCAGCGTATCTGTGCCCGCTGCTACGAGACAGGGCACGCCATGGTGGAGTGCCAGCAGAGCTACTGCGACTCCTGCGACATCTGCCAGGCCTGGGGTCACCCCAGCAGGGTAGGTACACCCAGCAGCTTTCCTGGACGCCCGGAAGGCCCACGTTGTTCGCCAGGCTCGTCAACCTGGCCGGAAGCCTTTTTTGTTTGTATTCCTTTCAAAAGGCGACGAAGTTTGAATCTAGAAACGCTATTTTGAGGGGCGAAAGTTGAAGGGGCCATTTAAGCCTTAGTACAGACAAAACACTACATTACTCAAAGAGAGTGGGAAGAGCTTACAAAGGAACCTTCCAAAAGCCTCGATGTGGCTGCCATTGTTTCGATAAGAGTATAGTAACGAGTGTAATGTATGCTCGTTTTATCTTACGATATATTCCATCTCTTCCAAGCTTTTTCTTTTTGTTTCCTTCTAGCTCTCAGCCCCACAACCCCCTTTCTGAATGAAGTACATTTTTTTGCTGGTTGGATGGATGCTAACGGCTGTACCCATTATATCGGGCGGTAGCTTGCGCCACCTGGCCTAGAAATTAAAAAACCTTCGCCCTTCTAAGCCAATTTGCTTCCCTTCTGCAATTTTGTAACTATGACCAGGCGGTGTGAGATATCATCAGGATGACCCTTGGGGGTCGGGCGAAAATACTAAAAACATCACCTCCTGCTTCTTACCCTAGCGAGGGAGTCACCACTTTTCCTTTGTTCAAACCTAGTCGCCGCTACCGCGGCACCGGGCCCACTGGGAGCGGGGTTGAAACTCTGTGCAGGAGCCACGGAGGAAGGAGTCTCAATTTCCCTTTGTTCCGCATGTCCCCAGCTGTGTTAGTTAGTTGTACGGCATTCAATTCTCCCTAGAGTCTCTTATCTCCCCTGTGGAACTTGGCCAATGTTGCCCACCCATGAATATCTCTGGCATTGTTGTTTGTTCCATGTGCTATTGGGTTGACCAACTGCCCCACTTCTATGCTCTCTCTGACATTAGGGAGTATAGTAGAGCCGTCGCTTCCCCTCCGCTACGAAGAAATTGCCACTGCGCCTGCGCGCCGATGGCCTTGGCTGTAGAGTTCCGGGTAGCGGAGGGGCTTAGCGGAGCGGGAAACACGGTCTACTATAACTCGCTATTAACTCAACTGTTAACTATCTCTTTCCAATTTTTTTTTCTAGCTCTGCCCTGATTTGTGGAGGAGATACCACCTTACAGTGAGTGTCTTATCCTATTTTGTTTCATGCAAGATAGTTATTTGTAATCTTCATTTCTCCTTGTAGTCTGCACAACTGCTTGAATGGAATGGCTCAAAAAATGCTTGTTTCGTTGGTCTTTTAATTGTAACTTTTATTATCTTGTAGTGCTCTCGTTTTAAAATTGCAGTTGCTGCTTCAGTATGTTTATAAAAAAGTTTTGCTGAGATCAAAGTTGGATGCCTCCCGTGGTCCAATGTTTCATTGTTCATGTTTCAAAAGTAGAACTACTAACCCTCAAGTTTACATCATCGACACTGTCATTTGGCGACTATTGCAACCATTAAGTGCAGTTTCTGTCATGCAGTAGCTACAGCACACCCCCAAAATACTGTAGCATTACAAGCAGCCTCTTGCCAAACACGAGCTCTCAATTGGTTCCTTCTACCAGACAGAGGACGGTCCTATTGTGCGAGCGCCTTTAAGACGCGGCCAATTGAGGAACGCTACTGCTACAACTGCGCAGGACAAGGCCATTTCGGTCACGTAAGTGTTTGTTCTCATCACCCAGTTCTAATAGAATTCATTACCTTAGGACCTGGAACCTTGCTAATGGGATAGCCATGCTGTGTTCATCGATGCAAGTGATTACAAAAACAACACTTCAAGCTGGCTTTTACTGCTCATTGTTGTTTATTGGATGTTTTGGAATATACCGTAAAATACCGTGGAAGCGCCCGCTTCGGACAAGCGCCACATTTCCCAAACTTGGGAATTGTGCACATTATACGTTAAGCATGCACCCCCTCCGAAGCGCCGGCATCAGCCAAAAATATTCACCTCGTCGTGGCGGCCGCGAGACTACCAGAGGTGATGGCATGGATGTCATGTGAAAATATATGTGCTTTCTTTGATTCTGTTCACCCTGCCTTCAAAGCTCTTTATCTAAGTGGAGAACTGTCCTAGCGACAATGCAGGTTCCTCCCGTAAATAAGTTGATTATAAAAGCAACGCTCATCTTTCACAAATGACCATACGACCAGTCCGTCTCACTACTGCTTTGCTACCTGTTAAGTTTGATAGCATGCTACAACATTGAAAGCCTCTATGTGAATGCAAACTCAAGTTCCTTTTTCCAGTGTCAGTGCTTAAGTTTTCACAAGGCACTTTGGGCTCAGACATGAAATTTTTGCATGACAATACAAGGAGGCAGTGGAAGAAACTGCCAGAGTGTGTCTATTCCACAGTGTACTATAATTTCATCTAATTTGAGGTTAGTAAACATGGAGGGACTGGTACATCAAAGGGGGTATCATGGTAAGAGTACTAAATCAGTAACAAAAGCTGGCTGTGATTCCACTCCTGCACACAATGCGCCATTTTATGCCAAAGGCAATTTCTTGCGCCATCCTGATAAAAATTCACCAAATCGCACCAAATTGCGTGGCTGGCCCAATTGGTTGGCAACTTGTGCCACCTATCTTAGCTACACACAACCTGAGCCGTGGCAAAGTTAAGGACACTCTAGCAGCTGTGCTGTCAACTGGCGCAGGTGCTGCTTTGAGGCAAATGCAACCCTTTCCGAGAACATGACTAAGCTGGCAGGCATAAACGAAAAGCGGCAAAAGCTTTAAAGGATGGGCCTTTGACAGGTTCTTTCTGCTCAAAATGAACAGTGCATAGTAAGTTACATCAACAGTTGTGTAAACTTTTTTTATATGAGAAAGATCTGTCTTGTAACCCCTCACATTGGATTTCTATGAAAGATAACTTTTCGTGGTTAAGCCTGTGGAGGCCAACATTACAAAGTGGTCTATCCTGTCTACAGCAAAAAAAAAAAAAACATCGTAGGAGATTTGCAAACTTTAAAATTCTCTTAACTAAATTTAGGTGATAATAAGATTTCATTTTCATAGCTGCTTGCTCAAAAGGATCTTGGAAAGTGATGTTTAGGTGATCAAAAGGGCTCTAAATTGAACGTCTATGTCCTCCAAAGGCCAGGTGCTCCAAAGTTTGTTTTTAGGCACTCCTAGAATTGCTCCAAATCACAATTTTGTAGTAGCATCACTGAGCCGGGAAACATGAACTACCGTAAAATTCCATATGAATGCCCTCCCCCGAGAGAGTGTCTGTCCCGTTTTTCATGCTAAGTATCCACAACAAGAAAAATTCCAGAACATCGCCCACGATCCCATTCGGACATTGTGTGAACCGCACGATCTGTAGTACCAGGCACGTAGCCAGAGGGGGGCCCATGGGCCCCCCCTCCCCCCTCCCCTCTCATACAGCATTTTGTCATGGCGGCCCCCCCCCCCCCCCCGAAACGAAATCCTGGCTACGTGCCTGTGTAGTACCATTATGTGTGACAAGCGAGTTCCCGCGTTTTTGTCTGCAATCTGCGTGCACTAGAGCTGTTCCCATGACACACAAGTTTGTAGCAAGTTCCGCGTGTTGATCGCACCGTGAAACGCGAATCCGCTGCGTCCATGATCTGCGGTGTCCGTCTCCTTGAGGTGCAAGTTCGTGCGATTCTAATCCACGATCTGCGCACGCGATGTCAGTTTCCGTGATACGCAAGTTCGTGGCAAGTTCCTCGCAATCTTCACGCCGCGAAACGCGCATCTGCTGCGTCTGCAATCGTGTCACGGGAGTTCGTAGCGAATTCCCGCACATTTTTCGTACCGTAAAATGGAAATTCACTGCGTCCGCGGCGGTTTGTGGCGGGTGCATGAAATTTTGCTGTCAAGTGTTTGGAGATGTGTTATCCCCATGTTTTTCACCATTTATCTCTTCGTTTGAGGTGGGCGTTCTTACGGTATCTTACGGATTAAATTTGTGTTTGGAGATATTGTGGCGTGCAACTGAAGCGAAAAAAAGCAAAGGGAGCACATTTTTCAAGAGGGTTTCTTCTCCGACAGCAATGCCACATGAAGAAGAGGGGCAATCCGGGTACGCCCTACATCATTTCTTACGACGACCCTCGCGAGCCTCAATATCATGGTAGACAGTCAGGTGAGAGACTTTGCAGCTGTCGTGAGCAGGTGCCAAAGACAGCTTGTGTTCTCTTAATTGTACCATCTAAGCTGATGTGGTTTGTACCCCCAAAATTATTATCCGCACGCAGCAAGGTCTGTAGTTCGGTGAATTGGTGCATTGTCGGAATAAATAAAATGGCACAAAAAAAGACATTGAAAAGTAGACGACACAAACACAGTAATGACTAAAAATTGACAGCATTTTCCTTTCACAACAATAGGAAGTATTCACTGGCGGCCATAGTTGTGTGCGCGACTGCTGAGCGCGTGCTGATGGCGAGCTTCCACGGTTCTTTTGCAACGTGCATTCCACACCATCAGAATTGCCGGTCTTAGCAGCCTATTAATGTGGGCTCGTTCTGAGCGTGCGCTCTAGACAGCACCCACAAATATGGCGCCCAGTGAATACTCCTTATATACATCACCGACGTTCAATGGTTTGATGCATTGTCTGGTTTTGCAAGTTTCTCCTTTTGTGTAGGTAGATGTATTTTATTGAAAGACAGTCGTTAGTCAGCGAAGTGTTTGTGTCTTTTCTCCTTGTCCCCTTTTCTTTATTCCGATCAAATGCAGCAATACCAAAGTAACATCCCAAAACAAAAAGCCGTTCAAATGGATAAATTAACAAAAAGAATCAGCATCCTGCAATTGTGTATAGGATTTCCAAGCAGAAACAGAGCGTGCCCCATGCTCCTGTACGGTAACAATGTTGATTGTCTTCGTCCATTGCAGAAGGACATTGGCAAGCGCCACCGAACAAGCAGAAAGGAGGCAAGGGCAGCCGCAAACGGGTGCACAGCGAAAATGCGTCGGCAAGCAGACAACCAAGGAAACGACCTCGCCACAATATGAATCACCAGCACCAAAACAACGATGGCGGCCACGACAACAAAGCTTCTGTGAGCAACGGCGGAGGCTCAAAAAAGAAGAAAAAGAACAAGAAGTCGAAGTTGCAGCGAAAAATTGAAGCGTCGGTGGCGTCTCAAATGCGCAACCTAGAGCAGCTGCACGCAGGAAAAACCGCCAGCGTAAAAAGAATGCGAACAATAACTGGCGCCAAGAGAGGCCAGCATGGGACTGTCGCGGGAAGTATGGCGTGGCTGCAATGGGCCGCTTTCCGCCCGGCTGGCGAAATTCCGCCTATTGACGCGGCCTCACTTCGGTTTCATTTTGTGTGTTTGGAACTCAACTGTGCATATGATGAGGGAAAGGGGGAGTTTGGGTCCACGCAGCTCATTAATGGGCTATGTTTGGGGCTTTTCCCAAGATGTTTATATACCAAGAGTGTGCATATGCATTAGAAATCTACAAGATGTTGGCATGTAAAAATAAAGACTGTCAAGGGGTCCCCTTCGGTAAAGGATGCAGATTTATGCAGTCACCAACCGGAAGTCTCGGAGAGTAGATATTAGACGAACACAGCGAGCCGTTGGAACTGGTGTTTGAGGATATTGCAGCATTGTAAAAAATTGGGTGGGAATGCCACTTGCATTGGAGTGTGCCAAAATATGTTTATGCCATTTCGCTTGCATTGCTAGCTAATGAGGTGGAGGTATACCTGAAAGCGACCATCAAATTTTGGGAAATTGTTGCACATGAAACGTGTGGCGCACATTCTCGGCAGTCTTCATCAATTAGTTTAGCGGCTGGCCTAATGCGTGGCATGTACTTCTGTCGCGACTCCAGCGACCTATAGGGGACGCCACCATCGGGCAAATATGGCGGTCGAATCCAGGTCGTGCCGTGCCATGTGCCAGCTCAACGCACAACGCTGGGGCATCAGCGAGCGGGAATTGGACTCCAAATGGTTCGCCCCGCTTTTTATTCTCCACGTTTCGAACCTGTGGCGATGTGTTGGGGTAAGAGAGCTTCCAGAGGCTTGACTCTCTTCGAGGAAACGAGGAAAGGACTGCTCACTGTCTTTCCACTGTGCTGATGAACGCTGAGAAACGCAGAATGTCTGGCTCACGCGGTTCCATAGGTCGCGTGCAGAGCAACCTGGGTCACAAGGCGATACTACGGTTACGACACAGACACCGGTAGAACTGTTCTGTCGCGCAATCCACCGACAACATGCAAACACGGAAGCCAGAAGAGACGAGCAGAAATCGCGAAAGGACCTGGTCCGGCCAGTTCAGTGTTTTCTCCGCTGAGGTGTCGTTTCGTTTTGCTGGAGTCGCGAATAGCTATTCCTGGAATGGAGATACTGGCTCTAACTGGTTTTAAAAGCGTGCTATGGGGTGTTAAGTTGCAGTCAAGCGGCGAAAGCCCTACGGGGTGTCAGCAACACCCTGTAGGGCTTTCCCGCCGAACGGCATCCGAACTTGGGGAGATGCGTCGCGCTGTGCTAGAAAGACACTTGCCTAATAATCTAAATGGTCCAGGCTCTATTCCTGCCCGGCATGAACATTTTTTGTTTTACTGCGATGGCCTCCTTACTTTTGCTCAAAACCAATTCATGTCGAGCCTTGCGGCCATGCTCTTAGCCAGGCTTTACCTTTGGGTTTCACAAAATGCTGAACGCCTAGCCAAAGAATGTTAAAAGAATGGGTAATACTCGCAGATATGAAAAGGCGATCCTTGTAAAGATGTGATGCAACTGTTTACAATGTTTGCAAGCCAAGGTAGAAGTAATAAAAGAAACAGGCAATGAATGGGTAAAACCAAGCTAGCATCCTACCGTAAAGCATTTCCACAATCAGTATATAAGATGTGGACTTGGCTGTCTATGACATGCAATATGCCACATGTAGAGGTTCCACTAGAAGTCAACATCACGCATGGTAAAAAGTGCCGATGGCATCGGTGACAGCAAGCATTAGCCATGCGAAAGAAAAATAAAAATTTTATGAGCAAATTTATTATCTCCATCAAAGAACCTCGAGGTGTGCAGAGATCTGGTCGTATGGAGTCTTCTCACTTGAGACAGACGAAGTGCCACTTGTCCACTGCAAAGAAAATTCAAAATGTGCATGAATGACAGCGCCTTTAAAACACATCCTGCCATGTGCCAACACATGCACACATGTTAGCATGTGCCAACACATGTGACCATTGTGTTGGCACATATGACATGTGCCAGTGTTTCAAGAACACTGGCAGATGCAGACACCTTGTTGGGTGCCACCAATAACTTCAGAACACTTCTAAGGTTAACATTTCTCGAGCATAACTTTCAGGCTCACTGATGTGGAGAAAATGGACCAGAAGCGAAGGACGATCTTGCTTAATTCTGTAGTGTTGACCCAGGCACTTACAAAAATACTGAACCTAGAGAAAAAGATCTTTTTTTCTACCTGGTGAGGACAGGCTTATTTCAAAATAAATGTTCATCAAAAAATTAATTTTTTTCGCCCAACCTGCTACAATACGAATTTTTCGATTTCCGGGAGAAACTGAAATAGTACCCTGTGTGATGATGATGACAGCGTTTTTACCCAATTAGTGTGTGCTCTCGAGATCGCTGGACCTCGGAGCGCACACTATACTTCGTTTCACTTTATCTGCGAGCGAAGCCAAAGCTAGAAGCATGAGACCAGCGCTTTTTGCGTTTCTGCCCAGCTTGCGCGCTCGAGCGAAGCCTGAAGGCACGGAGCTTTGTGCTCGCGCTTCCAGCTTTGCCTTCGCTCGCACATCAAGCTGAAACGAGTATAGTTGGGTACAAACGCTATCATCATCATCCCACAAGGGTACAACTTCGGTCGAAAAAATTGGTATTGTAGCATAAATATTGGGCAAAAAAATATTTTTTGACAAACGTTTATTATGAAACATGCCTGTCCTCACCACGCAGAAAGAAAAAAGTTTTTTTCCTAGGTTAAGGGCTTCTTTAAGGGGGCCAAGAAACAATTTTTCAACTTTTTTTTTTTGTATTTACCTTTCCTCCTCAACTTAGAAATCATACTAAACAGTTCAAGAAAGAAGGAACACCCCTCTTGTTTGGACCCTTGTTTGTGTACCCAGACGACGCCATTCTCCCCTCTAGAAGATTAGCCCGTCGCTCAAAATTCAGACTACTTGCTTTCCCCACCCCTAAGCTGACAGTGCGGTGGAAGCTACATGTACATTGGGCCAGTCACACTTCTATCGTTTGCCAATTGATCACTCTCCCTCGCACATACCCACGCGCAGAAAAAGGGGTCAGGTGATGAAAGGGAGACAGCCGATTGGTCCGGCAAGCGCATAGCTCCCACTGCACTGTCAGCTTGGGGGTGAAGGGAACATAGCGAGGTCAGGTGTCGTGTGACACGTTGGGGCCATGTGACATGCTTTGGGTACCTCAGTGAAAAGGTAGAGAGCTTTTGAAGGGAAGGAGGTATGAAATGGTCTGTTGTTTGAAAACTTTCGTACTGAAAATCAGGCTTTTGACTTTCTACCTTCTTTCTCTTGACTCATGAAACGATATGCTATCAGTAAAATCTAAATCTCAATGCATTTATCCCAGCCCAAAATTCGTAACATGGCCCCTTTAAGTGGGAAGGACTTAATTCTGAAGGAAGCCTTTGCATGCAGCAACGTCTCAAGCTTGCAGGTGTTCAATTCGTGATCTTTTCAATGGTCCGAGGTAGGTTGTCTTTGCAGGGTAACCCGAGGGGGATTTTAGTCCCGTCTGTAAGATCATGTGCAAGCATGGTCCAACATGTCAAGCATTTGGCAGGTAAGAGCAGAACAGGCACTCCAGATGCAGAATACCTACTCTGCCCAAACAAGTGTTTGAATTGACAGTACAGGATGGAAGGTGAAATTTCCACTTCAGCCAACAGAACAACTGGGGCTCCAACTTGCAGAGGACTGTGAGCAACAATTCCGCCAATGGCACCACAGTTCACAAAAATTGTAGCTAGCCTCTCACTGTCATACAGTACGTCCATGCAGAGTCGTGCCTGAGCCACAGATGTCTACAAGACATTGCATGAGGAACAGTCGTCATGCAATAACATGAAACCTGGAATGCAACACTATACCTTGTTGCAGGTTAAGAAAAGCAGGACAAGCTCAAAGGTGTATTGATGTGCCCAGACGGCGTCAGACTTCATTACTACACAATGGCCCTTACAGTGGGGCCGTCCGTGTCGACTGAATCATGTGCCATTGCTGAACTTGCAGGGACTCTGCCACATGGTATAAAAATATTTTAAACTTCCCAATGAAGCTTCCGGAATTCTCCGCCCACTGCTGCGGTGTGCTCGGGAGACTCGGATATGACCTTGACAATGCTCTAAACCAGATCTGGCCCACGGAAGTCTTCCGACTGGCCCGCGGCTGGCCACGACCTTTTCCGATGAAGCCCAGCCCGCTGCTTGCTTCCAGCGACCCGCTCCAAATGCGCAAACTAAGATTCCTAATTATTCTATACATTCTAATCAAGTCTTTTTGCACTTTGCAAATGTGCCAAAGTTTCTATCACTTGAATTATGACTGGTGAGTTTTCTTGGCTACATGTGTTATGCAATGTCATAATTTGCTAAATATTAAATTTCAAATTCAAGCATATGTATTAATCCACTTAGATTTTTTTTAATACTCTAAAATTCATTTTTGTGTTTAAATGCTTATCTAGGTTTATTTGTTTAGTTTTTCTTCGTTTACAAATTACTCTCTTTTCCCCGGCCCTCGAAACAGCGACAGATCCCCAATCCCGCCCCTTAGCCAAAAAGTACGGAGACCCCTGCTCTAAACTTTTTGGCTAAGGGGCCGCATTGGGGATCTCTCGCTGTCTGGAGGGCCGGTAAATAAATGAGGAAAAACTAAAGAAGTAATCCTAGATAAGCAGACACATACAAATTAAAAGTTACAGTAAAAAAAAAAGAATTAAGTACATATACTTTATTTTAAAAATTAATATTTAGCTAATTATGCCATTACACAATTAATGAAACCCGGAAACTCATCAGACGTAAATCGGCCTGTTCACACAGGGCAGAAAACTAAAGAGAAAAATGGAACTAATTCTGATAACATGCAATAGATACGACACAGGACACTACAAGCACAATATAGACCTTTTTCGCAAGGGCGCCGCCATCTTGAATTGTCGTCACTTCCAGTATGGGCGTAAAACATTGTTTTGCCGTCGCCACGCCAATAAAAGGCATGTAGGAGATAAACGTAACCGTCACACAGTTTCGTTTTGCCTCCCTCCATTTTTTTACTATAGTTGCAGGTTGTAACGTTTTGATATTTTTTCGCCGCCCATACCGGATATGCCTACTTGATGGTCGGGGGCGAAAATAAGCAGAAAAGGCCTATACATGGGAATGGAAGGGAATTTTAAGATACATAGTTGCCCAGATATGAAACAGGAGACTAAGAATAGTGATGCTGGAGATGACTAGAGCCCTGCATATCCGCAGATTACCTGCGGATCATCCACTGATATCCGCAGTCAACTGGTGGATGCGGATAAAAACTAATCAAATTTGGCAACGCGAAGTGTCTCTGGAGGGATGATCGCTTATAATACAAATACGATAAAATTACTTTCCCCATTTTCCGACTCGACGAGTTCTTGTACAACGACAAGCAAACAACTCGTAAAAAAAAAAACATCCAGAAACTTTTTTGTTTTGTTTTTTTATGTTTCGGAACTGGGTTGAATCTGGTTCCGAATTTTGCAGATGTGGTTTGGATGCAGGTACAAAGTATGCGGATGCAGATACAACTATTTAAGAATATTGCAGATGCGATTCGGGTATGGATACAAAGCCTGCGGATCGGATGCAGATGCTTAAACTGTTATCCATGCAGGGCTCTAGTGATGACAATGCATACCTGCCAAATTTGGAGAAACGAAATTTTAAAAAATTTGATTGTCTAGAAACCATTTAAAAAAAATTAATTTACATGAAGACGACGTCATTACATTTGTATTGCACTGCTCATGCTAGCAAGATACAGCAGGGCCTCATTATATCATTGCTGCCATGTGCTGCAATGGCAAAATTCCTTGTTTAGTGCAGGTGGAGTGGAGGGGGGGGGGTAATCTGCATTCTCCGGGAGACCTTCCTGTCAACCGTACCACCATACAAAATGGTCAAAATTCGGGAATGTTCCGGGTAACACGAGTGTCTTGGCAGGTATGACATTGTCCAATGAATAATATAATGAGAGGACATGCATTACGATGGCAGTTTTCTCTCAGTTTTTCCTAGTATCTTTGTTTACATGGTTGGCGAGCGTTGCGGCGCCATTTTTCAAGCGCGCTTATTTTTGCACCAGTAGCAGCGGGTCGGCTTCATTTGAAGGACCACGGCCAGCCATGGGCTGGTCGGAAGACCTCCGAAGGCCGGATTTGGTCCACAAGCTGAGGTTGGGAGACCCCTGCTCAAAAATTTGGTTTCAGGCGAGAAGATGTTGAACTCACGGGGACTTCTGCCTTGCTGTCGCCGGAGCTTATTTGTATGCCTCCGATACTGAGAGCTCGTCGCGTTGTAAAGCTTCTTGTCTTCAGTTGCAGCGGTGCGATTGAAGCGGCGCTGTGCTTGGCGGCGCTTGGCTCTCAGAGATAGCCACTTCGCGTCACGTATTGGTACTTGCACGGGTAGAGTTGCACTTTTAGACTTGGACATCACGCTTTGCAATCATTCATTGTGACACGCTTATGCTCAAATGCTAGGAAGACCGATGGCCCGATATAGAAACTATGTCCCTCGCCTAATACTTCTTCCCTTACGCTTGTCGGGGTGGCATTTCAGATAAACATGCTGTAGGCTTGCTCTTGTTCTAAACAAATGGGAGTAGGGAGGAAGTGGGAATATGTTTTTCCGAGAATACGAGTTCTTGCCTTGATGCTGGACAAATTACTTGGCTTAGCAGGACCTCTACCCAGTATCACGGGATGGTCTATTGTGGTACCAGAATTCTGAAGATTATTGTAGGCAAATTGGATGTTCAAAATAAAAATGAAGCTAATGATTTTCCTTACAAACTAGGTGCACCAACTAATAAGGAAAGCATTCATGTAATGCTTTCCTTATTTTGTCTCAAACATTTCATTTTGGCAATGTGATTCTAGAAACGAATGCAAAAAATACAACGCACAAAGCTGTCGTGCAACATTGTACCCCCATGGAACCGTGCATTTCTACAATTTGTTTCGCATTTGCACCACTGCCGTAGAGACAACTCGGATCAGAGAAAGAACCGGGACATACCTATGGCCTCCCTGCCAGCGTCCGGACCAAACTCTGGGGTAGAAGCGACGATCGAATTGGCCTCATCGTCGCTGATCTGGTGGGCGTTCCCTTCAAGTGTCACCGTCGAGCTGAAGGTTCCAAAACCGTCACATTATTAGCCTGCCATATCTGCTCATCCTTGCTCTTTATATACTGTAAACGACTACTTTTGCAAGCACAAAATTTCCTAACTGGGAGTGGGCTGCCATGAACAGTCGCCGACCTATTTTTCGGACGCTGACAATTCACACTTCTTCAATATTTCGGACTTACACGAGGAACCGTGACCTACCAGATAGAAATAGCGCATATTCACGACTGGTGTTTCGGACAGCTTGAAGTCCGGAAGTTTGATTTTTCGGACAAAGTCGTCGCGAGCAATCAGCGGAAAACACCACTGAGAAGCCGCCATTTTAGATTCTAAGTTGGCTGCACACAGATTGGCTTGGTTTGGCAGCGCTACTTGAGTACTGCTAAGTCCTACCACGAGGCGACGCTATACGGCTTTTGTTTTTCTCTAGCTGCGCGTCATCACCACCATCGTCGTTACCATTTTGCTTTGTTCATTGGCTTGGACGCCATGATCCTATCTGTTCTTCCGCCGCCGCGAAATGTCGCCAAGCGCAAAAAGTACTCGGCCGCAAGGCTAGAAAAGAATGCGGCGATTCTCAAGCTAATAGAAAGCGGCCGAGCGCGAACAAAGGCGGAACCTGGAACAAAGCGCGCAGGCGTAACCTGAGGCAAGGCACTACCTACGGCGTTTTTAAGCTCGCTTAGACGTAATAAAGTTTCCGACTGCTCTATAAGTATTCGGATGTTTCTTCGGTCCCTGCGAAGTCCGAAAACTGGTCGGCGACTATTCGTTACCTCAGGATTACATTCGTGGGATCCATCTTTTTACAACATTAATCGAGTCGCGAAATTTAGGTCTATTTACAGTAATTCTGTTTCACCTTACGATGGACCGCAGAGGCCGCTATGAGCCGCCGAGGACGATCCCAAGCCATGCGAGTGCTATGCGACCTTCAGAAGGAGCGCTGCAATGACGCAGTGCATGCGTATAGTCATGTGGCATTTCCACAGTGCTGGAGTGGCGTCCAATGCGATCCACCGTAAGGTGAAACGATGTGTAGCGAGTGAGTCAGCTATGGAACTACGATTTGCATGCACAAAAAGAGAAAATGTTTTAAGTGTATGACTCGAACAGTCATCAGTCTAGGGCAACAGGAACTGTTTGAGCGATTACAGTTTTATTGGGTCCCAAGCTTTCGTCTCAGATTAGCAGAAAGGCGGAAACAGCTCATCATAAAAGCACATAGCTTGAACATGTGCCAAAACAATATTGCTTCAGTGCACACAACTTCTGATAACCTGATAACCCTCGAGTCGCTTGGCATTACTAAAGCAGAGAGAATTACACGTGGTATGAAGTATTTTCCTTTTTAGTACTAAGTGTAAAGCATGTCTGCTGGTAGTCGAATCTCGTTAATTCAAATTCTCTTAATTCAATCTTGCGGATAATTCGAACTAACATGCAGGTCCCATCCTATGCGTCTCTGTGGGAGGAAACTCCCGTTGATTCAAACTTTGCTTTATTCAAACAAATTTTCGGTCCCCTCGAGTTAGAATTAACGAGATTCGACGTATTAACTTACCAGTTAAGAGGGCTTGTGTCTGCTCTCTGCATGAGGGCCTCCCAGTATGTGTGCGTCTCTGCTATGATGTTCTCTGCAAACTCCTGCCATGAAGGAAAAAAAATAGGGTTTCAGCTGCATTGAGAAAGTAGGCAGCTGCCTAAATTCAACTGTGTTTAAAAACTATGCAAACTAATCCTTTGCACAATAACGCTTTCCCAACTACTCGCAGCAGAAATGCTTTTGAGTCAAGTTCTACAACACGGGCCGTTTTCACTTAAGTCATCCCTTTATAAGGGAATCAGTGGCCGAGCGTGCTAGCACGCCGCAGCTCAAAACGTATGGAGCGAAGGTTTGTGCTGCAGAGCCCAGGGTTGAATCCCCACCCCTGCTCGTTTCGATCTGGATGAGCACTGTATCAGCGTGCGGTCGTGTATCACTACTGCTGGATGCGCTTTAAAGGGATACTGCTACGAAATTCTAACGCCTATTCTAATGTCTAAATGTCAACCACATTCTGGCTACATCACGGAGACACCAATTTTTTTTTCTCGAAAAGAACCAAATTGTTATTTAAAAGGAATAAACTGAATGTCATTACGTCGTTCTGAACTTAAAAGCAGCGCCGCTCCGCGCAAGTACGGCGGCATGTCGCATGTGCGCAAGCCCTATTGAACCATATTTCCCTTCTCTCCCACCCTATTCAACTCCTGCGGGGAGCGGAGAGGGGCAACTAAAATGGCCACATTGTAATGTGTTGACGACACTATAACCACGCCAGCCCCCAAGCAGCTTTGCCCGTGCTGGGCCAGTTGACATTACGTTTCCCGCGATTCATTGTGCTCTCCAATGGCTGATCTTCAAGCGCTCGCTGCAATCAGTCCTTTGGAACGAAAAACATAGCCATCCATTCAAAATACAAGCATAGGATTGTCATTAGGAGATAGAGCTCATCATGTTTAACTTTTTTTTGAACGCAAGAGGTATATTTTAAGTTTCTATACAGTACTATCCCTTTCAAAACCCCAGGCCAGCAGTGGTACTGCACAGGCTAAATTTTCTCATGTTCAGTGTAAACCGGTGTCACCGCACCTCAGAGGCAGATCGGCCGTATAAACACAAACATCAAATTTTGCTTGGTTTGGTGTTTTCATCCATTTATTTACTACTACTAGGAGAGTGATGATACTGACCCTATTCTTGGCCTCGCCATTAAATGCAAACTGGTTCTCGGGCTTTCCGTCAGGAATCTTGTAAATCCGAAACCATTCTGTAGTTGCCTGAAGAAAATAAAATAAAAATAAAATCAGACGCCAGATTCACGAAACGATCTTATGCAAAAATATGCATACAACAAAACGTAAGAACAAATTCATATTTTTTTTTTACAGTTAGGGAAATTGTTGCTAAAGCTATGTAGACGACGGGAGGCCACAAAGAAGGCTCATAAACGCATAATCCTCGTCTTCAAAAGAAAAAAAAAGAAGGAAATCAGTTTAGTGGGAGAGCTCTCTGGCGGCTTCCAGAGGACAGCTTTTAACTTTCAACTTTATTGTTACTCTCCAGTGGAAAGGAGGAGGGAGAAAAAAGCAGACAGTTGTCGAAGTCGAGGGTGATGCGAGGTGACGTTGGTCGACGCGAAGACGAATACATTCTCAAACCCGGAACCACTTTATATTTCAGAGATTATCAGCAGGTTCTCGGAAAATCCTGTGTAAACATCACAAAAAACCTTTGCGTTTTGAAGCGAGCAGTTTTGTTCAATAAGGATGAAGTAGATTTGTTTTTCTGAGATGGAGATGGATACAAAAGGGGTATGACCATGCCGAGCTCTCCGATTAGTTGCTCATGTTGCCGAAGACGCCTTCGCCATAGCAACAGCCAACTCTTGCGGAGATTGGGAGCTTGTGGGACACCGGAAGTTCTAATTTTTCCTTACAAGAATGTCACTTTCCTCCTCTTGCATAAGAACGCGTTCGTGAATAGCGATTTCTCCTCTTCTTACAATGTTCCTAACTTACAAACTTTTTAGCCAAGTTGTCGTAACCTAAGAAGCTTTTCGTGAATCTGGCCTGACCTTCTCAAAACCACTTTGTCGGGCAGGGCAAGATAAAGGGAAAGTGGGGCACAGCATGCCATGCAACCAAGTCCAAATTTCTCAAAGCTCACCTTGAGAAGCCCAGGCATATGCTTCTCGATGTCACCAACATCTGCGAGGGGAAGCAACCATCAATGGCCGTTCAAAGCCAGCACTCTTCACGGTTCGGTACCCCACAGCTAGTGGCCATAGTTGTTAAGTCAGATAGCATCTCCAAAGAATAAGGCACGGAACAGTAAGCCCCGAGATCATCTGGCGGGCTAGTTGGTTGTACATATTATAGTCCGTTGCAACCTAAGAACGAAGGGCGAGGTAAGACAGGTCGGGAGGAGGAAGCAGGCGGAACGCTAAAGAGAGAAGGAGGTTTCCCCCTCTCTTCACTAGCGTTCCGTCCGCTTCCTCCTCCGCGGCCCGTCTTACCCTCGCCCTTCGTTCTTAGGTTGCAACGGACTATAGAATATTGAAGCGCAAAAGCCATCAGATATGGTTAGTGCTTTTTTTTTTTTGTCACCCTCTTTTTTCCTTCCTTGTCATTGTGCGCTTTAATATTCTAACGGTAAGCCCGTTCACACTTTTTCAAGTCTGATTTTTACTGACTAAGCCATAAAAATTCTAGGACGAAAAGGTGATGCCTGATGGCATGAATGAAATATACTTTTGCATGCCTACAGTAATCTGATAAACCAAATTTAAATTTGCACATGGAGTATTAACTTACATTTTGCATGGTTGCTGGAAGACCGATATGAGCCTCAGTAAGCTAGGAACATGATACAGCTCAGTAATAAACTTCCCTTGTCTTTTTCCTCTGGGTTGTTTGTTGCCAGTCTTTCTGACCCCTGCACACTCACTAAGATTATTTACAATCAGGTTTTTTTTTATCAGTAACAGAGTGGTCTTACCCCCTAACCGATGTAAAAATTGGCAGTGGCCTTTATCTCTAAAGTCCCATAGTGCATGAAATTCAGCATTTAAGGCATGATCTTTTAAAAATATTTAGAAGACATTAAACTGTCATTTTGGGTAGTGAAGAACCTTCATTAATGTCAAAGTTCCTGGCACACTAAGTGGGGAAACTGATTTGCTGCGTAGGTCAAGTGATGTCAGATCACGTGACATCAAATTTCTCGCCAAGTTCAGCAGAGAAACGAGTTGGTGTATAGGTCGCGCGACGTCAGGTCATGGGACATCAATTTTCCCGCTAAACATAGTGGAGAAACTGAATTGGTCTATGGATCATGTAGCATCAGGTCACGTGACATCAGTGATGTCACATGACCTAATCTCCAATTCAGTTTCCCCACTAAATTTACCGGGAAATGCACAGACGGACAAAACTTTGGGATTGGGGGTTCCAATAAGAAGCATTTCATGCTTTAAAAGTTTCAAGAAGAGAAAAGCTGGAAGAGCTTGTTCAGGTTCTAACGCAATGCACTTGGAGTTCACAAACTGTCGATAGAACATAGCTCTGCCGTACCACATGCGCCCATCCCTAACCCTGAGTAAGCGTGCCATGGTAGACTAAAGCTCCCGATTCTTACTCGGCAACGTCCAAGCAAGAGCGATGCAAGTAGGTTCTTGAAACAAGGTCCAAGAGCCCTCCAAAGATCCCTGTATAGCTCGCCAAATGTCCACTCTAGGAGATTAGGAAGCCCCAAAAAGTAAGCCGAAAGCAACAAGTGTGCAAATAGAAAGAAATTATGCTCGATAAAATTAACAGATTCACCTCACATCAAGAACCCATCCAGCTAAGCTGTGCTCCACTCACTAATATTGCTGGGCTTGACTGTCCTAAACTGGCCTCGTTAAGCCAAGAAAAACCAACCAGCGTGTGCCACTCTCGGCATCAGCAGATGCAACGAAGAGCAGCACTGTAAAAGAAGCATTCGACGACTCTTCCAGCTGACGCAGACAAAGAATGTAAAGTACCGTTGAGCTCGTTGGCAAGAGGGTCCCTGATGTCGATGGCCAGCAGCTTCCAGTCTGTTTCTCCCTCATCCACAAGTGCCATCACACCCAAAACCTTCACCTGCAGCACTTCACCACGCTTGGCCACCTGCATCGTTCAGAAGTTTCGCGCTCTCTCTAAACAGCAGCTCGACTCATAACTTTGCGTTTATTGCATGTCCAATATCGGCTACGCTTGATATGGTGGATGATTGTACACCCAATCATCTGGGAGCTTCACACTCTCTAAGTGGCAGCTTGACTGACAACTTTGTATATCATTGAATGTGCAATATGGGCTAGGCTTCATATGGAAAACAACTGCACACCACATGCTACGACGAAATGACTTCGCTAATAATGGTGCTCCTCCTCTTAGCATGGTGCCCAGGATTTAAAGGACATGGCACAGTTCAATTGATGCTTGAATGGATGACAAGCAGAATGTGGTTCGTACCAAGTGCAATATGGTTCGACCCAAACAAGATATGTGCGCGTGTTTATTCGACCCTGGTGTCATATATGTCCAGGATGCCATGGCTCACCCTGAAGCCGATCTCGCAGATGTCGATGGGGTCATTGTCCCCCTTGCAGTTAGTGTTGTTGTCGATGTGTCCTGGATCCTCCCAGGTCTATAAAAGAAAAGTTGTGCTACATCATGCTCCGTCGCCAACAGCAATTGGATTGGACGCTTAGTGCAGAACTGCACCCAGAAAGAAAAGTGCTAGAGCCAACCTGCGGGATGGCACCATAATTCCAGATATAGCCGTGGTGAGGGAAGCAGTTGGAGACGTAGCGCAGCTTGTTCTTCTTGGTGTCTTGCTTGATTGGGTTCAGCGGTTCCTTGGTGGCAATCTGCACAGAAAACACCAAGTCAAACAGAAAATGGGACTCAGTGTCTCGTTGAGGAAAACACGAGTTGCGTAAGTCACGCACTAACTACAGCTGCTCTGCTTTTTATTGCCGACAGCACTCATTGGAAAGAGCTGAAATTTGATGTGGAAATGGTTGCATGATTTGTTTAACTCCCAAGCGTAGAATTTGAATTAGGAAAAGTTGCCTGCTATAGCAGTAGCTTCAGTCTCCCAAGTAACCAGGTAAATATCCCAGCACTTTCGTCTGCAAATTAGATTTCTTTGTTGACAGCATGGCCTCTGCAAAAGTATTATCCTGAATATTTATGAATGCTTCTTGCAAGTCACCAGAAAGAATATAATGCTGAATGCATAGGATCCATGCTGCCAGCACAATCAATTTTAAACATTGGTATCTAAGCTCTCTATTACACTGCATTGTGAAAAGGCAGAATATAGAAATCACTGGACATGCCAAATTTTTCTGCATGGTTTGGAATCATTCTCTTTATAGTGAATAAAAATATGACACAATGGCTTTTTAAGCTGCTCTTATGTCAGGCACCAATATAGCAAGGGTCAAAAGGCAACACAAATGTCCCATCTCCCTTTTAACATTTTAAAACCCTTGCTCATCCCCTAATGTTAGCTTTGTTTGCACGTCTCAAAGAAATGGGGTACAAAGTCGAAACTTTCTGCTTTCAAAACAGTTTGCATGTCCAAACCATAAACGTGACGTGTGTACAAACAATTTATCAAATTAACATGTGAACATTAATTTTTTCAAAAGAACTCAAAATACTGGAAAACAAGTTGTCCTATTCAATGAGGTCTCTCATAAGTAATGAGACCCCATCTCCGATTTATTTGCCAACATCAGTTTGAATGATTATATACACCTTACTGGAAGAAGGTCTCAGAGAATGAACAACCAGTTTGGAGTCTAGCGGTTTTGTCCAACCCTGACGTTTAAGTACTTCTTAGTAAAGATAATTGAGGAGTGGAATAGTCTGGATGGCAACCTTTTCGTTAGGATCGATAATTCAGGGAAGTTTGAAAAAGCGTTTTTTGATCTGCATCCAAAGAAGTTTGAGTTATCCGAGTTATCTTGAAATGGTGACAGTGGGATGATTTGGTGTACACTCAAGTTTAGCCGGGAGATCGCCCAAATGATAGTTATATTTGTGGTTCTCGGTTGCTGTACAGTACTTGTTATTTTTTGCTCTTGTATTTTGTTAAAAAAATGCTGTCCTTAGACAGCCCAAAAGGGCTATCAGTATTGTAAATAAATAAATAAAAAATAAATAAATTTGGGTTTACTGTTCACTATGTCTGAGAGAGACAAGAAAGAGCAGAAGAGAAAGTTAAGGGACCTCCATCTTGGCATTGGTCCAGCGAGGAACCTCCACAACCATGTTGTAAACCCGCTTGGCTGGGTCCGCAAACATGGGAATGTCGTGAAAGGGAGAGATGTACTTTCCTCCTTGCCCTGTAGTAAAGATTGACCAGACAAGCACAAGCATTTTATCACAATTTCGTCCAACATACAAAATTTGCAGATGACAGAAAACCAAACAAAAAATGGCACATAGCACAGGTTCAAAGAATATCAATTACTTCAAAAACCTTTGCGTACATAGTTTTTAAGCTATTTCTAAACTGAAAAAGACTACATCACTGCCTAGAATCTTGCTGTACAAAAATTTGGCCAACGAGCAATTTATTCTCTAGCTGTCAGAGTGGTATGTCTGTGCCGCAGCACTTGACGGCAGCCTACCAATTAAGGGTGCTTATCTCTCTGTTAATACCTCAGGCTGCCATCGTTGTCCTACCTCCTGAACTTAGCTCTAGGCAATTTTTTTATAATGATCTCTAGTTGAGTCATGTCATGCCCCAGATGTTATGGACATAATCGTCTGCACTTTAAAGACGAGCAGAGCATGTCCGAATGTGAATTTAAACAACTCAAAGACCCTGCTATATAAAACCAGAACTTGAACAAAGTGACAATGACAGAAGCAAGCACAGACAATGCAAAGCATACACCAAAGCTCCTGTGGTACCTTGCTATGCACCACATGTGTACATAGTTTGTTGTCACTACAACTATTCCGAATGGAATTACACAAGAGTAACAAGTACTATGTGCATAAATCTGGAGGACTCTATCCAAATATAACGCACTTAACATATCGCATCACAATGATTTCTGCTCAGTGCTCAGGAACACCAATGTTGTCTTGTAAAAACTGGGATTTCAAAAAGGTAAGCAGCATGAAAGCTACTAACAAGGTTCATTAGGAATAGATTTAAAAGAAACGACCCACAAGTCAATTCACCTAGGGAATTTCATTTTCAGTCCCTTGGCGAGGAAACGAAGCATTTGTGCATGCATTACAACTAATAAATGCCCGATGGACTGGAAAATGCCTGCCAGAGGTCTAACGAACCAATTGTTTTTAAGCCGTTTCTCTGGATCTCACCACCAGATAGAATTTCTTACACTACAGCACTGGCTTCCAAATGGGGGTTTGCAAAGCCCTGCCTCATCAGTCAAGCCTGGCAATAAAATTTGTCTTTTTTTCAGACCTGAGAAAACATTTTCCAATTTTCGGATGAGTTCTCTCATGTGTATGTCAATGGGAGAAGCCTACTTCACTTCACACTAGCCCCTTGGTTACATCCATTTATTAAATCAGTATCATACATAACCTATACTTTTCCTTCTCCTCACCACAAACAAGGTCCTCCATCATTTCCGCCGATCCATAAGGGGTCCGCGAACACTAATGGTTGAGAACCACTGCCCCACAGCATCTGAGAGGACATTCCCTAAACACCTAAAGGAGTTCCACACATATTGCTTTAATCATTTCTAGGTTTTTTCTTTTTTTTTTTTTTAATTTGACGTTTTATTATGCAAAATCTAGCTACCGTTTAACGAGCTAAATTAACTCTATGGCACAGAAAGAGCCAAACCATCGAATGGCACTTGATGATTGCTCCAAGTTATTTTGCCAACCTAAAATCTTTAGCTCTCATCTAACTTCAGCAGTATTACCCATATTCCTATGAAAGTCACTTCTGAATCCCATTTCATGATCTATTTTCAGAGGTGGTTCCAACGCTCTCCCGAGAAACAAAACTGGGACATGCAGCTTCCATGACCCAAAACAATGCTGGTTGCTAGGAGACGTGATAAATTGAGACACACTATATTGATTGACACCTACACACTGCCTATCTTCAGGTGCCCAAAATAATCCTGTCATAACGGCTACTGTGGTGCCCTTTCAGAACGAGTGCTGAGGAACATTGGTTCTACACAACTAAATTTTTAAGGAACATTTGTTATTGTAACTGCAGCCACTTTGCAGAACCAAGCATTTGCAAATTTTTCAAAACGTCTTATATTACAATATATTGAGAGGACAGAATTGCGCAACCAAGGCTAGACTTGAATATGCATCCAATGAATTATCAACAAGTTTGCATAATGAATTCCCATATGCAAAATGCTTCAGAATCAAATCATGGCAAGATATACTTTGATACAGGATCCATATTCTTTACAACTTTCCCTGTTCCTGTACATGTAAGATTCCTTTTCAGCTTGTATACTTAGATGTATTTCCAAATTTAATAACTATTTTATTAATACTCGTTAACTAGAATAATTACATAGGGAGGTTAAATACACCTTGAACAAGTTGTACATTTAAGAAGCAGACTGTTGGTTATGTGTGTATGTAGGCAACACATTTTCACAGGTGACTTGCACTCCGGCAGCCTTGCCACTCGATTCCCGGATCCCTTTCCAGGCTAACTCAAACTTCCCAAGAACTCAAGGCCTCCCTGCTCGAGATAAACTTGTTTTTTATGGTTCCAGAGCACTTTCCGGTAGGAGGGGGTCAGAGGGCTCTTACTGCAAGAACGCTTGAAAAAGGCAATGAACCTGACTGTTACTTGCAAGGGGAAGCAATCAATGAAAGGTAAGACGTCTGATAAGAAGTGAATGTATGTATGTGATAAGACCAGCAAAGGGTAGACCCATATATTAATCGCCTTTGTCACATATAATCTCTTTCACCCTCTACAGTTGCAACATGACGTGGCTACAGCAGGAACGGAAATGATATGATAAGCTGGCAGCTGTAACAGAGGAAACAAAAACAAAAAAACAAAAGAATGAAGAGGCTGCTTGTATGATGAGCAGATGCTCCGAGCAAAATTGCACGCATCCTCTAGACCAACGATTCAGCAGCAGCTGCAGCCTAAAAACTATATTGATCCAGAAAAGAAAAAAAATTAAAGAGCTACATTTTAGCTCAACCACAATGTATTTGGTGTAGGGCTCACCATGATATGCCTCAATACTGTTGAAAGAACTAATAAAAAGCCTCGATTCAGGGCAAATCACAAACATTCTGATCTTGCTTTGATCTGGTTTACTTGTTTTCATTTATTTTTTAACATTTTTAAGTTGGTGAGTAGAGATGGTACAGGCTCAACATGTTTTGCTTCAAAAAGTCCAGGTGGTTGTGCAACAAAGAAATCGCTCAGAAATAAAAAGAAAATGTACTAATCCTTAACCCTCTACCCCTTCAAGAGGAATGTCATCAAACAAAATGTCAAAATTATTGTAGCTTTTTTTCCTTTTTTTATTACATTTGTAAATTAATGTTAGGAAAATAATACGGTACGTTCGTAGCCGCAAATCACAGCTACATCGTGAAAATGGCAGACCTAATACAAGCATAAATTTTTCACACAAAAAAAAATGAAAACAAAAAAACATTGTGTATTCTAGGGAGTGTATGCAGTACTTCCCTCAACGTGCCAGAAGTCGAACGAAGTCAAAGGTCATTCTTAAATGTGCCAGAAGTCGAACCAGTCTACCCCAATACTCACCTGTCGTGCAAAGAAAAAACAAAACGAAAGCACGCAATTTCATTTTCAATGCCTGCCGCTATTGCAGAGACAAGCGAAGCGGGACAAGACGGCGAGCGGAAGCGTACCGGAAAGCCGGACGACGGACCTCGGTCAAAGCAGCCAGAAATTCGGTGTCAAAAACTTACGGAAGTAAAGGCTGTAGTTCAGACTGTTGGGGCTTCCCCGCTCAACAGTTGAAAACGCCATAGTAGCGGCAGTCGGAGCAGCGGAGGACGACGCAAGTCCCGCCACTACCGCTACAGCCAGGAAAAATACCTTGCCGCTGCGAACTTACGGAAGTAGACCCTGTAGTCCAGGCTGTTGGGGAGCCTCGCTCGACCGTCGAGAACGCCATGGTTCGACAAACTGGTCCCAGGACGGTGGTGGCCGGTGTCCCTCGGAGGAAGCTGGTCGTAAAGATCTTTCCCACGTGTGAAAGCATCGGTGCCGAGTCCCAAAGTGTCGCCAGCTGGCGGAAGAAACGGCAATCAGCCCGCTTTAAATGGCCGCCATGACAGCACAGCGTGGTTAGACTGTAGCGGATTATTGGAACGCACTCGCACGCATTTCTGTCCTGCTTATCGCGAAAACGAAAATAGGTAAAGGCTTCATGAAAATTAATTATGTGGACCGGAAACGGGAGGCCTCAGCTATGCCTCAGCACTAAAAGAATCCAGCGCGTGTTTACAACCAATCCTACACCGAGAAAAAAATAATAAACAACACAGCGTAAATATGACTCAACAAGCGTTTGTCAGGAACAGCGCAGTGTCAACTAATGTGCGTGTGTGTATGTGTTGCATGTCTCTGATCCTGACACGGGGTTATCAATCAGCATGCTTACGACATAAAGCGAAGTAAGCAGCGGCCCTGAGATTTTGTGTGCGCGCAAAGCATTCAATGGCAGGGCTTCGCGTAAATATGCGTCATGGAATGGGCGTGATGACGGAAGGCGAAATAGCACATGCATACCTACTTACTTGTGAGCCTAATAAAATTCCAATTACTGCAGCTAGCCCTCCTGCGACTCCCAAAGATAGCATGGCTTTTTTCTATAAATGCAGCGCAGTAGAACTTGGCTTTGAAAATAAAGGAGAAGCCGCGCTCAAATTCACATAGCAAGAACTGCACGATTGCATAGTAACGTCGGCTGGGACCAGTCAGATATGTAATTAAAAACGGACACTACGTTGTCACACTAGCAGAAGGAGAGCCGCACGCTGTAGCTTGAGGGGACAGTACGGGAGATTTTGGAAGACCCGAACCACTTGCACAGAACAAGCACAGGCTTGCCTGCATTCTCCAAAAGAAGAAAAACAAAAAGGTCGAAATTGGTTTCTATAATGTTCACGAGATGGCGCCTCACAGGTCTGCATATTCAGTACTATTTTACATCTGTGGAAACAGGAAACAGGTGCGGCGTTAAACCGCGCTGTTTAAACGACGGTCCTCGACCACCTTTGTTCTATCTTTTATAAAAATTAAACAGTTCGCTTCCCGACAAAGCACGCGGACAGTGATTTGAGGACAAACACCGAGCACAACATTTCACATGTTTGGTGTCTCAGTTTTGGTCGCAGTACATGTGACAAAACATTTTCTTCAACTTCGTTTGCTAGAGTCCATCGGCAAATAGCTCTGCTCCGCAAGCGGAGCATATACAGTTACTAAAGCGTATGCGCGACCATATTTAGAGTGAAGTTCACTGGACGAATCAGTGCTGTCTACAGGGACTCCGGAACCGGGGGGGCGGGGGGGGCCAGAGCCCCCCAAGATTTTTCAGGATGGGGCTGAGCCCCCACTCCGACTTCGAAGAAACGCAAAGCTGTTTATTCATCTATTGTAATTCCTCCAGTCAGCGAGGCGGCGGAAGAGGCCGGATCAACGCCAAATAACCTTCTTCCGCTTTGCCCAACAAGGTGGACTGTCAGAATGAAGTCAATGAAAAGGTTCGCTGAAAACTATGAGTTCAGGAGACACTGAACGAGCTGCTACAAGCAGAATATTCGATTGCAGACAACAGCAGGGCCATTTTGAAGGGTTATGAGAGGCTTTTGAAAATGTTTGAAACGCTGCTAGGAATAAACATTTCTATAGCTTTGTTCGGTCCATGCGAAGAACTTGCAAGGGTACTGCAACGTTCAACGTTTCGCGCCGCAGGTATCAAAGAGGCTGCAGAGACTCTCTGCGAGGCAATGTCCCGTCTGCGGTCTGAAGTCGCGTTTGAAGAGTTGTGGGACTGCGCGAGCTCAACTGCAATGCGGCTAGGTTTGAAGGACCCTCGCAGCGCAAGGCCGACAAAACCGCCAAAAAGGCTTGAAATGAGCAACAAACCTTCTCCGCCAGTTGTACTTGATTGCAAGGCAGCGTTACGGAAGGAGTACTTTGCGGCTGTAGACTGCATTCTGAGTGAAACTCAACGGCGGTTTGAATAGCCTGGTATGAAGCAGCTAGTAAAACTAGAGAGCATTTTGATTAACGCTGCCGGGGGAAGACAGTTCACAACAGATGACCTGAAAGAGGCCCTAGGGGCTGCATGCATGTGATTTTGATCTGGCCCGACTCTCTGCGCAGTTTTTACTTTTGCCGGCTCTTTTATGCAACCTTGATTCCCTCACAATTGACGCCATATTGAGGACACTACAGGCAAAATCTGACGAAATTCGTGACCTCCTGGACCAAGTCGTAAAATATACGAAACTTCTTCATTCTGTGCCTGCATCTGTCGCTTCGGGGGAGCGCTCGTTTAGTGCCTTACGCCGAATTAAAACGTATCTACGCAGCCGCATGAGTCAGGGGAGGCTAACACACCTCCTTATTTTGCACATTCAAAAAGGAAGAACGTCGAGCTCAACCTGGACGACATCATCAAGGAATTTGTCTCCAGGACTGCTGAGCGAACGGCGACCTTTGGTCTTCCTCGAGACGATCAACACATGTGGCTTTGGGGCCTATATATGGATCTGTTTCCTTCATCACGCTTTTGTGCACATTTTCAAAATATGTATTAAGATGTCATTGTATATATGTAATTATCTTGGCTTACTCGTTCATTTCATAGCGTGGATGTCTTTTTGGATGAACATTTGAAGAATAATAAACGTGATTCTCCGCAAACTGCAATTTTGCAATGCTGTGTATCCTTGTAGGAATTTTGAAATTGTCTGAAGCACTATGCATAAGCGTTTTCGCGATATTAGAGAGTTTTAGTGGATCGTACGTAAAAGCTTTGAGGGTCGGAAAGTGCATGCGCAAAACGCAATATTGCGTTCTACGCGTGTGCATTTCCGACCCGCAATTGTATTGCGTACGAGCCACTAAAACTCCCTACTGTTGTTATAAAGCAGGAAGGAAAAGTGATTGCACATGCTAAGTAAGGAACTTCATGCAAATAATATTTGATTTTGTAATAAACAGTAAGTAAAAATAAAACAACAGAAATTCGGCTCCAGCCCTTGTCTCCTATAATAAAATATACAAAAACAAAATGCTTGACTTCAGCCCCCCCCCCCCCCCCCACAC
The DNA here is from genome assembly GCA_037355805.1 of Ixodes ricinus. Taxonomy (NCBI): domain Eukaryota; kingdom Metazoa; phylum Arthropoda; class Arachnida; order Ixodida; family Ixodidae; genus Ixodes; species Ixodes ricinus. Next base: position 36,523 of record JAZHYW010040337.1, on the reverse strand, counting down.
ACACACACACACACTCAAAATCTACTTTCGGAGTCCCTGGCTGTCTACGTAAAACGTTAACCTAATAGCGATGTCAGAAAGAGCGTTGTAGAGCATGCATGACACTATGATGTCGAAGACAACGTTACTAGATTACCTCAGTTCTGGAACTCCAGCGAAAGGGATAACCCCCCTCACTCACATCAGTCCTCCTCATATCGTTTGAAGCGCCACCTAGATTTTCTTTTCATAACTGTGTGTCTCATAGAGTATCAGGGCTATCAGAGTGTACGGTGGAACGCCATCTGGACGCTGTGCTTCGAAACGTACGTATTCCATATAATACACTCCAGTTACCATAGCAGCCGTGTGGCGCGTCGAACGACGGGAGGCGAGTCGTGGTGAGTGAGGGGGTCACTGCTCCTGCAAGCGGCGTCTATGAGCAGTTCCGTAACTGAGCTAATCTAATAACATTGGTCAAAGATCTTGGTCACGTGACTCCGTGACGTCACAGAGTAATGTGGCCTCATGATCATGATGACACGTGGCTGTGACGTCACGGTGTTTCGTGACCGCGCTCTGTACGACGTCATGGCACCATGTAACGTCACACTGTTACGTGCCCTCACGGTGTGCCGTGACGTCATGTGACGCCATGACTTTTTGTGACCTCATGACGTCACGTGACGTCACACACACACATCACCTATGCCCAGCTCATTCACAACACATTCTGTACTCCCCGGTCTTTTTGTAAGCGTGACTAAGCTATAGTGTCATTTTGTTTCTCTCATAACATAGCTGAGGTGGACCGCACAGGCGTGTCAATTATATAACTAGAGTCACTGACAACTTCAGAAACGCAGGGTGCGGCGAGAACCAAGCATCTTATTATCGCTACGCAGCCAATGGGGTTGCGGCATTAGTCGACTGCGAACAACGACTCAAGAAGCGTGAGCTTAGTAAGCTACACCTTGTGTTTTCTACTGTGACGCGTCTCTAGCAGTCACAACGCCTGCATACTATTGATATGTTGTAGAGGGTCATTGCAAATACGGAGACCTTGTGAAATTAACAAGTTTTACTTTGAAAATTGGTATTAATTAAGAAAAAAAAACGTAGGAAAAATAAGAAAGTAAACTTGTATAAATGAAGAGCAAAAGCTATTTACACGAGGCACGAGTGACTGTCATAGTCCGTGTATAGCGGGAGTACGAGGTACGGCCGGCCGTCTTCCTTACCGTCTCCACCCGTCGTTGGGAAGAATGGGGTATCCAATCCACGTCGATTGGATCGCCTGGAAATTCCAGGGTCGGAGACGGCGTCTGTCCTGACAATTCCTGAAGGTCGCCTTCTACAGCTCTGCCACACCGGCCTTTTCGCTGTGTTTTCTTCTTCTTCTTTCTCTTCTTGTCTTCAACAGTGGCACCATTCTCGCGCACAACACACAGCTTTAAAAGGCCCCTAAAAGAATGTATTTTTTTTTTAAACAGTTTGGTTGAAACACGCGTGTCGATAAATAAATTTTACGCTAAAAAAAATTTTTAGAGCAATATTGATGGCGATAGGTTTATTTGAAATTCTGCGCGCAAAGTCCATGACGTCACGGAATGGTCATTCGCTCTTTCAACCTCAACGAGATGGTCCGTCGCTCTTTCCACCTCAACGTGAAAGCGAAGCCGATCCACCTCTCCTCCACGCGCCCGAAATGCCGAGAGATAAAACAAGTGGAAAGGAGGTAACTCCAGATTAAATCGCGTCTCGCGCCGTCAATATTGCTCGAAAATTTTTTTTGAGTAAAAATAATTTTTGAAGCGCGTGTCCCAACCAAACTGTTTAGAAAAAAAACGTTTTTTTTTTAATTTTCAGCGGATTTTTAATGGAAACTTAACTTTTTAGAAAGACGGCCTTGTCACACCCGCTCAATCTAAAAAAAAAAGAAAAAAAAGTTTTTTCTAGAAAAGTTTACACGATTCGTAACATGTGATAACTTCTCAGTCACGTGGTACAGACCATCCCGCATTGGAAAAAAAAAAAACAAATTTGAGATTTTAACGGCCATTAGTACATCAATGTACACGAGACCGCCTACATTGTAAATTGGTCTTCGGGAATTTCGACTGTTCAGAGCCTTTCTGTGTCCAGCTGATTTGGCTAGTCTCTTCTCGTGCTGTTTCATGAGCCATTGTAAGCCTGTGACGTAGTTCTTGGCCGTAATCCTGCGGTGTATCTAAAATTCGTAATTGATGGGTGGTGGCTCATATAAGAGATCCGGCAAATCAGCGTCACACTCCGTATACGTAATAAGTGGAAAGGCGTCTCATCGGTACCTTCATGTTTAACTGTGTTCCATGCAAGCATACAATACGGAATTAGTTGGTCCCAGTCTTTCTGGTCAACACGCACATGGTGGGATAGCATTGAGACCAACGTCTGATAAATACACCGGTCAGACAGGGCTCATTTAGTGCACTTCATCGGAGTGCACTTCGCCTTTAGTGTCACTCGTGTAGTGTGCCACGCGGCTTCTTTTTGACGAACGCACTCGGCTTCAAATGAGTTTGCTTCTTCTTCCTCTTAATTTTTTTTTCTTGGCTTGTTATGATCGATCAGAATCATTTAATTGGCGTAAATATTGTCAATTAACGTAACGTTGCCTTGAAACGTGTCTTTAATTAAAAATAGTAAATATTGCGTGGTGTATTTATGCCTTTACTTTACCATTTTAGGTGTCTAATAGTATATTACCTATTGTTATTGTCACCATTTCCGAGGGACACTAATTTATCCCGTGTGGCACCGAAACACTCGAAGTAACATTCAATGAGCTGAAGTGCACTTGGTTGAAGTGCACTAAATTAGCCCGTCTGACAGGGGTATAAGTCGCTCTACTGCTCCGTTGCACTGTGGATGATACGCTGTTGCTTGGAGCTTCTGTATCCTTAGCAGTTGGTATACATCCTGGAACAATCTTGATGTCAAAATAGTGCCTGGACCTGTCAAGATTTGCTGAGGCACTCCATGGCGAAGGATTACGAGCTCCACAAAATTTTTAGCAACCGTTTCGGCTTTCTGGCATGGCATTGCGACGACTTCCGCATGTTTTGTAAGATGATCTACAAACACCAGAAGATAGCGATTTCCTTCCATCGTAGTCGGAAATGGCCCTGCAATATCCCTATCTGCCCTTTGAAATGGTTGTACAACCTCTTCGAATACTTGCAGAGGTGCTCGCCTTCCAATGTGTGACGATTTATGGCACATACGCGACACACGGGGGGGGGGGGGGAGCTGCGTTTGGTTCTGCTCCTCTCGGCGCCGAAGAACATCGCGTCGCCAGAGGCATTTATATCGTCGTCGGCCGCAACCTCGACAGTAGCGAAACGTGGCCGTCCACGCCAGTACACCGCAGACGAACTAAAGAAGCGGAAGAACGACATTCATGCTTTCGCATTTACAACTCATAAGAAGTGCATAGGTGTCCTCGGAATTTCTTCATTCTTTTCTTCTCTTCAACAGGGGCACCATTCTCCCGCACAACAGGCAGCTTTGATGAAAACTTAAATAATCACAAAAAACAACAGCACGGCTTTGTCATTGTCAGCGACCACATTATTAATATATATATATAGACAGATAGATAGATAGAGAGAGAGAGAGAGAGATGTGTATAATTTCTGAGCACCGTGACGTCAAATAAGCGCGCCGCCATTTAGCAAGTCCTCCGCCAAGTCCCACCTCATTCATAAAAAAGAAAAAAAGAAGAAATCCATTTAAGGTGCAACACTGACATTACCTTGACACCTTGATGGTCAACCTGCGTCAGCGTAGACGCCTATGACGTTTGATCCATGGCTGTGGCGAGATCTCTATCCGGTCCAAGCAAGTGACTCTGGGCATTGGGCAACATCGCCGGAAAGTAGCGTCCTGTCAAACTCCACGCGAGAGGAGGAAGCTCCGAGTCTTCAAACTGCAGAGGCAGCCCGCAATCATATACACGTTTGCAAGTACTGCCTCAGGGCGCTGCCATCTTGCTCGCTTGAGGTGCGTAACGTAAAGAGGACACGGATGCGTGGAAGTCAGGATGACGTCCACTTCAATTGAATAAAACGTGTTTTCAGGAGAGCTTTGAAGACCTTGCGGCGGCGTCTCATACCGTTGACGCTTCGCTCGCGAACACCAGCGTGCGTCGTCTATGAGGCGAGCGCCTGGAGGAGGCATGGTCGGAAGGGCTCTTTAAAAAATAATTTTTCAGCAACAACAAAAAGTAATTTTCGAATTTTTTCATGTGTTCAAGAGATGAGATGGATTGAACTTTTGGCTATTTCGAAAGTTGCGGGCACCGACGCCCACATTGCTTTTTCTGGCTCCCAATGAGACCGTTTCTGCATAAACTGGAGAATTTGTCATTTAATAAAAACGCAACAAAACGAGGGTTTAAAAATTTAACACATGAAGTTCAATTATTTGTTCTGAGAACAAACAAAAAAAGTATTGTAACTAACACACAACTCCAATTTGACTAAAAAAAGAAAACTCTTATAGAGTCTCTTCTTTGGACACAAAATGGCGTCTTTCAATGTTTGTATTTTACTGTGAAATGGGGCATGTTATTAAGTAATTAGGCGTCCACCTAAATTTGTGTGGTACCCAACCATTTTTTCACAGTGTTTTTCTTAACTACACGGGTTTTATGCAAATTCCAAAAATTTAAAGCATGAAATCAACAAAAAAATATTTCTTCACAAAAAAAAAATATCGTATTTCAGAGACGTCTTTATCAAAATTAATTTTTTCGTAAATATCCCAGACTTGAAAAAACAAATGGCCGGGTTTCTTTTGGCATAGAATGACCCTTAACCCCCACCCCCAACTAAAAAAAAATGTTTAATCGGGCATTGGTGATGGTGTTTCACATGCACCCGTCACATATGCACTGATGCCGCAAGAAATCTCGGCAGTGGAAGGTAATCTTTTAAATGCGATACTAAATGCGATAGCATTTCTTTCGGCATGTCATGGGTATCGCTAGCTACCAGAAATACTATGAATGACGTAGCGCCATTCGATTCAAACGAGGATTCGCCTACCCCTAAAATACTAATAACCTAAAAAAAGCTATAATAGCGGGGGTGTGAACATTACTTTGAATCGAATATGCAAAGAGCGCCGGCCGTCCTGGGTTTCTCTGACACTGGGGAGGCTATGAATGGCGCAGCGCTATTTCATTCAACCCACTATTCGCCCGTTCATGAAACAAAAACAAAAGGGACATGGAGTGCAAGACTATAAAAGAGAATACATGAATAGTTGTTCTGCGAGAAAGTAGACGGCAGGGGCATTTGAAGGCATGTGTGTTCCTAACTTCCTATGTCCTCGCGCATATCAAAGCTCTGACTTGCTCCGACTAAACCCATGCATGCACATGCCGTCCAGCTGTGTAACCATTGGGTGTCTTGCTCACGACCGGAAACGTCTTCTTGGAACTTGAGTTCCGACTCAACGGACACTGCGCGTCGCCAAGGAGCCTTCTTTTCGCATTCCTCTTGCATATACATGTATATGCATGCACGTACGCAGTGCATCAAGGAAAGGAAGAGGAAAACAAATCAGCCATGGTTCGCTACAAATGGCTTGCTTTCAAATTTCGGGAATGGGGTCACTATATGTATCGGAAACATCGATCTCGATGTCTTGAATCATAACCCACCTAGCGCCAACGACGTAAATCGGCCGGGTACGTCTAAAAATATATAAAAAATGAAAAGGGAAACTTTGTTTAATTTTATACGCACACACTTTTATGGGAATAATCGTTGTGAATTCACACAATGAGTATGCTGTTTCGGAAAAGTCATTGCAATTCCAGAGCTCCACGCGTCCACGCTGATAAAATGACAACTGGGGCGCAAAATCGAACCTCTCATGACACCGCCCCGACTCATATCCTCGCACAACGGCAAGTCTGATCGCATTAAAAAAAGAATACAGCGTCAAAGGTAACTCGTCCCCGCTCGGTTCAAGTTCTGATTGAGCGTTTTAATAATACGAAAACGCCAAAAGAAGAAAAAAAACGATGTTTTTCAAAATAAATATGATGTAATAATGATGAATTTACCATACTTGCGCTTCCAAAAGTGCTAACGTGTCTAAATAGGAGGCACCACTGCATCTCAAATCACGGGTAGCATTTGGTCCAGAACGACCACGTGGTCTGAACAGCATTTTTGCCACATCGTCACCGCTTTTTCGATATTTTCTCCCTTCCCCCCCCCCCCAAGAAGAAAAAAGTTGAATGGATGGATGCTAATGGCTCTACCCTTCATAACGGGCGGTAGCTTGCGCCACCTAGCCTAACCCCCCCCCTCTCTCTCCCTCCCCGAAAAATAAATAAAATAAATTAAAATGTTTTAATTGGTTTTACGCAACGTTGCGTTTGAGCGTTTGAGTGCGTTGCGTCTGCGAGAAACCAGGACATCTCTGCTTCTTGTGTCGCGTGCCAAGCTATTCCTTGAACTGGGTTCCACGGCTTCATACGAAGCACAGATGTGCCGGCGAGTCGCTTTCGTTTCTCGATGCAACGCAGTAGTCTTGTGCGAATAGTGGATTTTGAGTTCGAAGCGAATTCGAAGCGAATAGTGGTTTTGGCCGAATATTTTCGATTCGAATATCGAATAGTTTTTCCACGCCTTTCACTACCACTAAGGTAGCAATTTGGGCCAGTTGGTTCATGATCACCTAAAAAAGCGCCAAAAAAACACAAGGACGAGGAAGTAGACAGAGCGCTCTTGTCTGTCTACCTCCTCGTCCTTGTGTTTTTTGGCGCTTTTTTAGGTGCTTTCACTACCATTGCATAATGCTTAGACGAAAACCCAGCAAAACCTGTGAAGGTTGTTCCACTTGTTCATTTATAAGCTAAGTTTAATCTATCTATATTTATGAACTGTGACCTCAGAAGGTCTGGTGTCTTGGGATGGCAAGTAAACGACGGATTTGACATAAAATGAATCCTATAAAGATGGCCAACTATACCCAATTGAGTGAATTTACAAATATTGCTCTATAAAATATTGTTTCTTTAATCTCGAGTTAAAAAAATGAATCGCGCATCATGAACGCAGGTTGTAAGGGCATCTCTGCCTAACATAGTGTACTCTTGCATAACAGTTTAATTTTGAAACTTTTACTACAATGTAGATATACAGATTCACAAAGTTTCCATTTATTTTCAAATACAGTCGGCACGGGTGCACCATCCCGCTTTGAATGTATGCTTTTCTTCCAAGCACGCAATTGCGATATTCATACTTTTCCAAGTGTTTATCGCGGCGGGTTACCCCGTTGAGTGCGCTTCTTACCGAGCACCGATGTAATGCAGAGAAGCAACACCCGCGGAGCTCGCTTCCGCGGGTATTGCTTCTCCGCAGCGCACCGGTGCTTGACAAGAAGCGCACTCAACGGGGCTAACCCGCCGCAATCAACACTTCGAAAAACGCGAATAGTGCAGTTCTTCTCGAAGCGAATATCGAATAGTGTATTATTCGGAACTGCTATTCGAAATTTCGAATATTCGCACAACCTACAACGCAGTCAAAAGCTCTCAAACGCAACTGTGCGTAGGGGCCTTTAGCCTCCGCTAGGGTCGTGTCCAGGTTCTCTAAGTTGGACACTCGGCGAGAAAGTCGGCGAGATCGCCGGCCGCCGCGATTGACCATCGTCGCGCTTGACCTTGTCACTGGCCAATCGCAGCGCGGCGCTGGCCAATCACGGCGGTCGGCGATCTCGTCGACTTTCTCGCCGGTGCTCAAACCCCGAATAACGGTCTGGCGGAGTGCATTTTGCGTCGTGCATTTTTCACCTGTTCGACGGTTCTTATTTTAGTTGTTTCCGGAATCGTAAGAAGAGCTGCGTTTTCATCGTGACGCAACCACATTTCAATGAATGCTTTTTTTTTCACTTTTTGTTATGTTAGAACAGCGCTGTTGGGGTGGTTAGTCAGCAGGGTCACGCGCCTGTACTTTGTCTTCCCCTACTGCGGACTTAAAAAAAAAAGCTAAAAAGGTTCTTGAAAAAAAAAACGAGTTAGAGGTGAATTTTAGAGTTTTTGATGCTGTGAATCTAGTGTCACGTTCGTTTTCCCCGAAGATGTAACTGAACGCGAGAAAACGCAAAAACCTCCGACAAGCCGTTACGTCATAAGAGGATCTTTCGGCCGCCAAGCGCATGCCGCTCCTGTAGGCAGCGCGTGCAAATGCAAGCTGGCCAGGTATATTCCCCGCACTGACACCAGTCGTGACGTCTTTGTTTTACCTTTATGAAAATAACGAGTGCGCGTGCGTAGCTTTTGATAGGCGCTGAAGATGCGCGAGAGCGGAGATTTCAGAAAACTCCTTTATTGACGTCACGCTCCGGGACGGAGGGCTTCAGCGGTACTTTTTCAAATGGTTTTCTGCAGCCTCTGTGCAAATGAAGATGATTTAAGTGTTCTACTCAAATACAGAAAAGCTTCAGCTTCACTTTAAGGACCCTACGCACAGCTGCGTTTGACACCGTTTTAGTGTGTTTGACTGCGTTGCATCGAGAAGCGAAAGCGAGTCGCCGGCACATCTGTGCTTCGTATGAAGCGTGGAACCCAATTCAAGGAGTTGCTTGGCACGCGACGTAAGAAGCAGGGATGTCCTGGTTTCTCGCAGTCGCAACAGCACTCAAACGCAACTGTGCGTAGGAGCCAATTTCAGCCAAACCTTCACGGCCGCCAGGCCCAATCGCGGCCGGTCAACCAGAAACCACGTGACGTATGGCTCCGACTTATTAGCTGCCGGTGTGTGCGTCTTGGAACACTGATTAGCACATCGGAGCAATATAGGACCGTGGTATATGACTATACCTTGTGATTGGACGTAGATGTGAGACGAAGTACAGTCATGTCCTGTTATTATGGTCTCCGCTAATATGAATAAGGCGCGGTATGCAGACAACTATTTTCGGGGTACGAACTGGGTAATAGTATGTGCATTTTTCGTCTCGTTATTATGGACGCGTTTTGGGGTTACCGAGGGTGTCCATATGAACCCTGACATACTGTGTTGTTTTTTCGGAATGTATCTGCCTGGCCACAGAGGGTTATATAAACAAGGACCGTCATACTGCGAGATTGAAGCGACCTTTAGGGCTCCGGAGAACAAAATAGCACGTCAAACGAAAGCATGAACATAAAGCGCACACCATCTCAGAGAACGACGTATGTTTATTCACGAAATTTTATCAGCTTTCTTGAGGCCTCAGACACTGTCGCTTCAAACGTTCATCGTTCTTTGATCCAGAACAAGGTCAGTGAATGGAAACCGACACCAGCGGGGAAACCACTGACCGCTCCCCACAGGAACTCTTTTGCATCAGAGGCGGACGGAGGCCGGAGCCATGGGCAGGGATGCCGAATGCTCGGCGGAGAAGACACCTGCGCTGCAGCGAGTATTTTGAGAGGATGACAAGATCAACAAGAGGGGACGCTCCGCAAGGTCAACAGCTCATCCATGATGCGTCAGTCAATGCATGCAACTCATCTGAGGTCCACAACCGCCTTAGTCATTTTTACCATGTCATCTAAAGTGTACCGAGTCATTCCCGTCACTCCACCGTGCTTTATTAAATCTTTAGCTGCAGAATGTGGGAAAATTCTTGACTGCAACATAAGCTTTCTTTTTTTTTTTTTTACTTTGTGAATCAAGACAGATTTGTGGATTAAACACTGGCACGTTATATGTGACAATGAAACTATCGAAACCTGAATTGACAGACGCCAACAAAAGAGGTCCGTGGACTATATATAGCCGTGATCCACGGGTTTCTTTGTCCTGAGCATGCGTGTGGGAGGATAGGTGGGGAAATCAAGGTATTCCACGCATTGCCTGTTTTGAGACCGGTGATACGAAAGCTGTTAGGGAGATATAGTTGGAGACGTAAGTCGAAACCACGTTCCTCGTAACTCAGAAGGCGCTTCATGTAGTAAAGACTTGCGAAAGGCACAAAGTGGATACCTCTCAAAAAGTCACACCGAATGAAACCCAGCGATCATAAAGAGGTTAAAACAAACAAAAATCCTTCTCATGTTGTCACAGGTGTCCTTCGCCCACACTCAATGCGCGCGCTTAAAAGCGCCGCCTTGCTGCAACCTCCCTCCCTGCTTCTGGCGGCAGGCCTCTTATTTCTGTAATGCCGAAGGACGTGCTATACAAACATCGACATATTCGCGAGAGCGCGCGCGCGCGCGCGCAGACTCTGCTCGGAGTCGGACGTACGCTTACACGAATGCAAATTAGAGAGACGCGACACCGAGAATCGAGCCTTGCCTGCTGGTCCAATATGGCCGCCTACTTCAAGGCCGCGAGTGCACCCAACTGGCACATCCACATGAGTTGCGGTGCATAATGTTTAGTGCTCCTCCAGCGAAACGTCTGCATCCGCAATGACGAGTCGATTGTTATCACCCGCTGCCTGCGATGACGTCGAATGACACCCGGAGGAAGGGCGAGTCTCGTCAAATGAAGGCCATTAATATAAGACGTCGTTTGTGAAGAGCGGCCGCTCGGCGAAACAGACGATCGAACGCTCCGTGGGCTTGGAGGAGCTCGACTGAACGCTCAATCAACATCCAGAAGGAAGTCAAGGGCTCTCTTGAGTGGCAGCGGCAGTTGCTACAGAGAGAATTGTTTTTCCTCTAGATTCTGACTGCTTCTTGAATCGTCACGCTTTGGCGAGAAACCGTGGTAACGTGGGAGGTTGAACGCAAGGGCAGCAGGTCTACAGCTACCGGCGTGCGTATAAATTGGTGCGTTTAAAACTGTCCGTGCTTCCGCATCTCCGCAAAAAAACCTTATAGAGCCAATCCAACTGGCCAATCCCTACGCTCAAGGCATCACGCCGAAATGGAATACCTGCAAGTTAAGAATTTTCAAGGAAAAATGAGACTTGCGCTGTGACACTAAGCGAGAGAGGGAGGAGGGGAGAAAGAGAGAATTGCACTTTATTATATTAAGCCGGACGTTTCCAACGCCAACATCATATTCAATGTTACAGATCGAATGTTCTTTTTCCTCTCTCTTTTGGTAATTTTCTGCGAGCACCCTCCGTAAATCGCAGCGATTCGCTCCCACGTGTGCAGGGGTAACACAGCTGCATGAACACTTTTTAGAGTGTAAGGCATGGAAAGACGAGGGACGTGGATTCATAACCGGGAGCAAGAAGTATATTGTCCCATGGGATCTGTGGCAGAAGTGACTCGCGTTTACATCAGTAATCGCGAACGTACACTTAGCAATAAGAACTTCTGTAGCTTGTAGAGTTGCGGCACGTTTTAACAGAGTCAACCATGGTGTTGCATGGACAATGCCATTTGCTGTTTTGCTGTCGCGGGGCGGCGCGCGGTTGATTTTCTGTCATCTTGTTGACGGTACGTCCCATGAAGTGTACAGCTCAAATGTGGGTGTTTCCGAGCGTTATATTCGGGCGTAAAAAACTTTATAAATAAACCATTGAACTGAGTGCGAGTAAACTTTTCACAAAGGTGCTTTGAGGTAGTACATTTATCCTACTAAAACGTTTTTGAGTGTATGTTTCGGAAAATATTTAAGCCTAAAAAAATAATGTTGTTTTGTTTTCTATGCACAGGTAGGAAAACGGTATAAAACCAGGCCGGTTGGCGCTGCTATAGATATTTCCGGAAAAAAAATGAAACTTGCCAGAGTTTGTGTCATACATAAAGGTGGTCCACGCAACAATATAAATAACTATAGGCCAATTTCCGTGCTCCCTTTATTCTCAAAACTTCTAGAACAGGTAATCAACGTTAGGCTTTCTAGTTACCTTGAAACAAATAACATAATTGTAAAGCAAACAATGTTGCTTCCAGAAAAACAAATCTATGGAAAAAGCCTTGCTATATATCAAAGATAAGCCAGCTAATAGTTTTGAAAATCAGTTATATGCTGTAGCATTTTTTTCTCGAATTTTCGCAAGGCGTTTGATTCAATTGAACATGACATTCTTCTAAAAAAAGCTGACGCACTATGGCGTAAGGGGTACAACTTGGGACCTAATTCATAGCTATTCATCTCGACGATCACAATATGTAAAAATCATTGAGCATGAATCGCAATTAATGAAAATAAATTATGCTGTGCCTCAGGGGTCAATTCTAGGACCATTACTGTTTCTGTTGTACATAAATGATATAGTAAACATTCCGCGAACTCCAGATATTATACTTTATGCAGACGACACCAATGTGTTTTTTTACGGGTAACGATCTCAGTGTAATAGAAGGTTTATCAAACATGTGGTTACGCGAACTTGCGCTGTGGCTAGAGTCTAGTCAAATAGAATTGAATATTACCAAAACAAAATATGTTATTTTCAAGCCTGTGCATAGGCAACTCTGTAGTAACTTCTCGGTACAATTTAGAAACTCAGAATTAGAAAGAGTGTCCTCCCTAAAATTTCTAGGTGTCTGGTTCGAAGAAATTTTAAGCTGGACAGGTCACATAAATCATATTCGCTCTATATCTTATCCAGATGTATTCGAATCTTTTATAAACTTAAACATCTCCTTCCCTGTTGGCTTTAGTGCCAACTCTACTACAGTATTATACAATCTCATTTACATTATTGCTTACTAGTTTGGGGAACTACAACGAAAACAAATCTAGACAGACTGTTCGGCCTACAAAGCAAAGCTGTTCATTGCATCGTAAACCTTCACTATACCGATCATTCAGCCCCATATTTCGCAAAATATTGAATTTTAGATATCCATCAGCTCTTTATTTTAAAACTAGCGATGAGAATATACCGCGAGCACAGCGGTGACAAAATGAGTTTTGTGAGATCTACCACCCCAAAACAACACGATTTAATCTAAGAAATGAAATATACACAAAGCCCAAAATACGGACAAATTATGGCTCCCAAGCTATAGCGTACAAAAGGCCACAGCTTTTCAACGATCATCCGAGTGTTTTTGAATTAATGAGGAATGGTACTTCCCTTACTGCCTTCAAAAATAACATGAAACGTTATATTTTACAATAGACTCTTTATAGCGTTTAGGTTAAGCATAGGGTTGAATAGCGTATAATCAGCTCTGACCATAGTTATTGGTGTTATTATTCGCTTGAAAGCTCCTAGCTCCTGCCAGGTTGTACTTTGCTCCTGGTGTGATTTTAGTAATTCACTATTCTGTAGAAGGCTTGTTTCGTGCCTACTTGGCACAGTAAAAAATTAGTTTGATAAGATTTACTGTCGCTTTTACCTGTGTTCTATTGTTCATTTCTACAGGTTTTCCCGCTCATTTTAATCCAAGCGACGGCCAATTTAATCCAAGTGCCACCAAATTTAATCCAAGCGCCACATAATTTAATCCTTTCGGTACTCAATTTAATCCCGGGGTCATTCAATTTAATCCACATATATATATATATATATATATATATATATATATATATATATATATATATATATATATATATATATATATATATATATATATATATATATATATATATATATATGGGTGTTTTCATCTCAAATCGGGCAGGCTAAAAGGGTCTAATTTTTAATTTTGACGAAAAAAATATATGTTTTGGGGACATTCCTCAAATGAAGGAGGGCGCAAACCGCATGTTCCTCAGATTTTTAGTTCCCGAGTTACGAAGCGTAGAAGCCGCAGTGGCAGAAACTAGTGTTTTTGCCTGCCGTTGCAGGTCGCGTGTTTGACACCCTCTGCTGGCGCTAGTATTTTTTCTACACCTTTGTAACTTTCTTTCCTCGTTTAATAGGTAGTATAAAAATACCTTGATCTATTCAAATATTTTTAAGAATTTTATTGTTTCCTAAAAAAACTGTCAAACTCGTCACTCCGGTCGCTTTTGGGTCAACTTTGACAGGTCATTACTTTGTCTGTACTTAAGGTAAATTTTTTTTCTTTGGCTCTACAGAAAGCCCAAAGCAAGCCCATTATAGATAAAATAATATCATTATTATCTGTCGACTAGCCGCTCCGCTACCTTCACGTAAACGTTGTAATAAATAAGAAATGTTGAAAGTTTGAGGTGAATTTTCTCAAAAACCCCATTTTTGTAAATTTTTATTTTTAAGTTCTTGTAGATATATTAGTCGACTACAAGAAAAAATAATCTAGAAATGTAATATTTTGGTTGTATGTCCTCTATTCGAGCCGCAATCGCGTGAAATGTGTGAACATTTGTTATTTTTCACAACGTTTACGTGAAGGTAGCGGAGCGGCTACTCGGTAGATCATAATGATATTACTATATCTATACTAGGCATGCTTAGGGCTTTCTATAGAGCTAAAGAAATAAAATTCACATTAAGTACAGACAAAGTAATGACCTGTCAAATTTGACCACAGCTCGACCTGAGTGACAAGTTTGACATTCTTTTTAGAAGACAATCAAATTATGAGCATGGAAGTTACTCGTTATTTTCTCGTTACTTTGAATGTGTCGCTTCTTATGAAGCCGTAGCCGCGTCTAACATTTCTCGTCGTTAATAATTCCTCGCTTTTTTAACGCGCTTATTCGGCGATAACTGTGGCTATACTGACATACTTTCTGCACATCATTTTTTTTTTATGCTTCATTCAGCGTTTTTTTGTCGTGCAAATTGCAGTCGCGAGCAAGGGTAAGTACTAGGTTTGTTACTTGTGTTGTACGCGTTCTGTTCCCGAAGTAACTAAACACGTTATTCGCTATTTCACCAAAATGTAACAAAACAACCTTACTCATTCCTTCTCTTAAAGAGTAACTATAGTCGGTGACAGGTCAAGAACGAAGTGGAAGCTCCTCCCACCTCTTTCCACTTTAGTCAAGCGAACGCCGGAGAGGAGGCAACCTCCTCTCCACCGTTCGCTCCGTTGAAGTGGAAAGGGGTGGGAGGAGTTTCCACTTCGTTCTTAACCTGTCACCGACTATAGGTCGTTGATTTTCGTTACAAAAAGGAGCGAAAGCAACTTTACTTCCACGAGACAAAGAGCTCAGGTTATTTTGTTACACCTATTAGCATTTACATTATCCGGTTTCGGTTGAAAGTGCTTCGAGTCGGTTTGAACGTGTAATAGAAACACAGATGATGTGCGTTAACCATCGATCTCCACACTAAAAAATGATTTTGTAGGCAACTCAAACCCGACAGTGCAAGATCCGAAACCCATCGAGAGTTCAGGGAAGCTCCTCCCATCTCGATTCAGAGTTCCCTCTACTAAAGTGGAAACATTAAAGGGTTAAGAGGAGCTTCCACCGAACCCTTAATCTGTCGCTGACTGACTACAGGTACAAGCAACGCGTTACGCACAAGTCTACTGCAGGCCCAGTTGTACAAGGCGTAGGAGGCGTGAAAGAAGAGAAACGAAACAGAAAGTACAAGAAAGCGAACGCCGTCCGCGAGGGATGAACGCGTCCCCCGCGAGACCGGCGCTTTTCGCTTGTTGCGAATGCTAATGGCCGACAAAGCACGCTCTCCGGCACCGCGCTGCGCCATCGTCGCTTGCGGGAGGACGAGGGGGAAGGAGGAAGGGGAGAGGGTTTTACTGCAGTCCATCTGCGAATCTGGGACAGACCGTGACCCTCCGAGGCGCTGAGGCAACGGACGTTGTTCCCCTCGAGCGGCCCGACTTGTGCATACTCCGTCGATATACCGGTATTGCCAAATACGGGGAGGGCGACCGCCGGAGTCCAGCCATACGGTCACGCTCGTGCGCGATGCGATCCGCGGAAAACGATATGCGGCGCCGCTTCTCCCCCGAAGTTCTGAAAACCGCCGACATAACGCGACTTCTTGCACTGACGTCACAGCACCAGAGACCACTGTGTTTACAAATCCACAGCCCAGCGCGACCTCCACCGCCCTGCACGCGTACGTGCGTCGATCTGGAAAGCGGACAAAGCACGCGGTACGCCACACGCGCGAGCGGTGAAAGTGGCACCAGCCAGAGGCTCGTCTCTGGACCCGTGTTCTGTTTCATGTTTACCATAGTAGGGCAGTCTCCTCCCACAAAGCTCTCTGCTCGCCATGATTGTTGACTTCTTTGTGACGAAGCTTCTGCGCATGAGCAGGGGCGTGACGCCAGAGAGTCGGCCTGGTGTATACACTTCCTTGCTGTTGAGCACGTACTACTTTCATGTGGCACACATTTCGTGAAAGCGAATTTGTGTTTTTCTTGACAAGAACGAGCGGGAATGAGCACGCGGTGACGTCACCTGCAGGCTATGCACACCAAGGAACATCAACTTCTTTAACCACATACAGGGACTTGGAAGTGTAATCCCTAATAATTAATCGTGTTTTATTTTTTTATTTTTTGCGCACGTTTTGTGCACTGGTTTTAGATCTACCAAAAGAGGGCGTACTATTGAAAGGGGTCATAGCTCGGCAATGGGCAAAAGGTGCAGCGCCTGACGAGTCAATAAAAGCGCCAAAGCGAGACACGTGACAATGCAGCTTGAAAGTGCACTGAAGAGCTGTCACGTACTTCACTGCGCCACTTAAATCGGCTCACAGGGGTCGTAGCCTTTGCCCTTTTCCAAGTGCTGAAACAGGGTACAGTAATTGTAAGATAAGTCTGACGACAACCAGTGGCGGATCCAAGGGGGGAGGGGCGACGGGGGCGGCGCCCCCCCCCCCCCAAACAAAGTCGACCCCCTTCCCCCTTCTCGGGGGGCAATTTGACATGGGTGGACCCCCGGTGCACACGAAAGAATGGGAGAATAGCAGCCTTACAAATTTACCGCCCCCCCCCCCCAAAAAAAAAAAAAAAAAAAAAAACGGAGTTCTGGATCTGTTTCTGACGACAACGTTGTTGCGCGATCTGTTCTGCGCAAGGTTTGACATCACGAACACAGACGCCCCTAGTCTTAGCCGTACCGTGAAAAATATTTAGGTGTCCCTTTTTGCTGGCTGCTCTTACTCAAGTATTCCGAAGCCCACGAAACTTCCCAAAATATATGTTTTGCGAGAGATACAATAACGCAGGACCGTGACTATGTCCGAGGTTGCTTGCCCACGCTACGAACAGTCGCCGCTAAAGTTTCCGTCAATTCGGATTTATCTGAAAAATTCAAGATTTCTTGGTCACAGCAACAAAAAAAGCAACAAAAAAAAGACTCTGCTTTACAAAAAGATTTTATAAAACCGGAATGTCAGTGATCCTGGTGATATTTCAGTTTCCCTTGCAACTTTAGTTTCCCGTGAAATCTCGAACTACTGACAAAAGGTCTGAACACATAATTTGTGCAATCTCTCCCTCTCTCTCTCTCTCTTTCTCTCCCTCTTCCTTTCTCTCTTTGATAAAAGGGGTTTGCCTTTTTGCTCGGCAAGGTTCCTTCAGGACAACGAGTCATGGTACCCAAAGTTTATTTGTTTTATTTTTGAAGTTTCTAAAAATTGGGAACAGAGCTAAATAAACTTTGAATTTCAGAAAATTTAAAATGCCCACCCCCCACCAAAAAAAAAAATTAATTATCTTTGAGCTTTTAGCAAAAAATAAACTCCGAAATACACCCTCCGAATTTTGAGAAAAAATAACTCCGAATACACGGAATCATGCGACTTCGAAGGAATACTTCTCTGCTGGTAAAGTTGGCGATATCTGTCCCCACGCATGACTTCCAAATGGTGCCCAGTTGAACTAGCGCTAGACTTGCACAAGGATCTGAGCGTATACCGCATCACGATGCATTCGACAGAACAATAATTGGTTATTGACCAGTTGAAACATTCAGATGGTAGATTTCTATTATGACAGGTTCCAATATAACAATGCGGTGTCAGTGGCAAAAAAGTTAAACCTAACCTAAACTAAGCTAACCCTAACTTAACCCCTAATCCTAACCTAACCAAACTTAATCCTCTAAGCTGGGGCACCGCAAGGCAATATACACGAAGGAGTTTTCTAGAGTATATATGTACACACTCGTACGTCCCACGGCATGACAACATAAGTTCACGCAGAAGCTCTTAAAAAATAAATTATCGCAAACGATCTTTTCTTTTATGAGATAGCTTGATGACGCACAACCAGGACGTGATTAAAATGTCACTTTCCGCAACGACTATGACAGCAAGAGCGGACAGGTCGTGGACGCTTATCGAAACGCCAATCAATGCGCGTAGACCATCTCAAATATTGGAGAGCGGGCAACCTTGTTTCACAAGTCTCAGTTTGGCCGCCTCTAGCGAGCGGTCGGATGCCAAGTTCACGCGTGAAGGCATGCTGACGCAACATTTCCGCAAATACGGAGTTTTCGGAGTTTCGCCGTCCCGCAACGCTCTCCGCAACCCGCTACGATACCCGGAACTCTACAGTCAAGGCCATCGGCGAGCAGGCACAGTAGCGGCTTCTTCGTTGCGGAGGGCTTTGTGGAGGGAGAAACGCGGTCTACGAAATGGTGAAGAATCTGTGGTGTTGTGTCAGAGAAAGATGTAGTTCCTCCTTGCTGAGGCAGTGATAAATCGACTATTTCACAGAACGTTTCAAACGCCGTAATATCGGCTGATATGAAGAAGAAAAAAGAAGTGATACTTTTGAGTTTTGGGATTGACTATAGACGATTACATGCGTACACTATTAGTGATTACTTTACTGGATCATTCTGAACACAACACACGCACTAGCTCTCTTCCGGAAAATATCAGACTCGACGAATGCGTGCACAGTCCAGTGACTTGGCATTTCTGCCTGGCTAATAAGCAGTGAAAATATGTAGAAATGCAAGCGTTGTTTTTATCTTCTCTTTTTTAAGCGTCAATATATTTTTATGGAATTTATTCACACTATTTCATTAGCGGCGTAACAAGAAAAAAGTAGTGCATGTCCACATTATCGACTTTGGAGCGCTGTCACCACCTCGATAGCCTGAGTTGTGTTATTTTGAACGAGCGCTCTCGAACGGTCCAAAGCTTTCTAAAGCCAAATGTTCGTACTTTCGCTTAGAACTTAAGGGGGGGGGGGGGGGAGTATTTTGCACAAATGATTTTTAGTCTCCTCGGCTGCGGATGAATGAGCTCTCTTCTTGTGCCCGTCTTCTCGTGCGTAAAGAAAAAAAGAGAGAGAGAGAATAAGCTGTGGTTTAGATTTCCGGGCCAGTATAAGCTGTAACCACGAGTTAAATATATTTACTTTTAAACACTTGCAGCAATCGCGCATGCTCGCGAACGCGGAAAAGCATACGCGCAATACGTCCTGCTTAGGGAGCCTTCATGTGCGCTTTGTACATGGTGCGGCCTACGTGACCAGACACACACACACGCAGGAACACCGAGATAGTTTAAACTCTGTTTCTTTGTTTTTCTCCAACGCATACCAGTCCCTATTCCTCCTCCCCACCATTTTTTTTTTTTTAAGTTAGTCAGTTTTGGGAGATTTTTGAGTTCCAGGACGCCCACCCAAGCTTTCCGAGAAAACGAGAATGCATGCATGCATGCGAGGCAAATGGAAAAGGCGTGCGGATAGGAGACCGTGCTGGGCAGGTTACCAAAATAAACAGAAAG
Source organism: Ixodes ricinus (assembly GCA_037355805.1). NCBI lineage: Eukaryota > Metazoa > Arthropoda > Arachnida > Ixodida > Ixodidae > Ixodes > Ixodes ricinus. The sequence goes on along the minus strand of JAZHYW010040337.1, from coordinate 16,984 downwards.
GAGGGCAAAGAAAAACTAAACAAACGGAGCTTTCTTTTTTGTTTTTTTCTTAGTTTTGCAAAAAGCCTCGTTACGCGGAAACGGAATCAGGAAGGGGGATCTCTCGAAGTCAACATATATATGACAGAGGTGGTCAGCTTGGCGTTCTGTTTACAAACCAGTTTCTTTAAACGGGCGGCCATTTTGGGAGAGCGTTAAGTCGTGGCCAGACTGGTAATACGTCCTACAAAAGACAGACTGCAGATATCCTTCTGAGGCGTGTTTACTTGACGGTCCCGCCACATTAGGGAGTTATAGGGAACAAGTAGTTGCACATCCCACACTCTCAAGAAAAAGGTGTGTATCGTTACACCCTTTGTCCCGTATCATACACCCCAAAACTTCAATTCGACGTACAGCGTCCTATAGTCGAACAGACGGCCCCAAATTTTACGAGGGGCTTGATAGCCGTGTGGTACAACTTATTAAATATAGCTACGTTTTACTGACTACAAAAACATAATCAGGGTTTTCTTGGCCCTACTGTAAAAACTCAGTGTTTTCTTTAGTGTGGTCTTTGATAGCGTACTTTAGCTCATTGTAAAACGTTATATCGCAGCCGTTATCAAGCCCCTCGTAAAATTTGGGGTTGTCTGTTCGACTATAGGCGCTCTGTACGTCGAATATGAAGTTTTGGGTGTATTATAATGGGACGAAGCGTGTAACTGATACACCCCTTTGCACCCTTTTTCTTGAGAGTGCATATCGGTACGGTACGGTGGTCCCTCCGTTTACGCACTGCGCATCCGCTACCCGAGAAGACTCTCCTACGCGCAGTTCGTATACCGGAGGGCCATTCGTACCGTATCGGCTGTGCAAAAAAACGGTTCCCTAAAAATCCCTAATTCTGTCATTGTGCCTGCAGGGAACATGGTGCATTCTGTACAGTGTGCGAGCGGTGTAACTTTAGACAGACAGGCCAGTGCTAATCACTCGCGCTCACACGCAGCGGTATGAAGACACCGGCGTTTGCACAGAACATATGGAAGGTTAGGAATAAGAAGCCCCTGGAAGCGGCTTGTCATCACTCAACTTATAAAATATATATCTTTTCCGCAGATTTGACATCGAGTCCGCAGGCTTCATTGTGCTTCTTCGAACGTATTTACTAAATGTGCCGTGATTATCCGTCTCCCTCGCATCTCGACCAATCGGCGTGGCTTATATGCTTGATCGCATTCTTGGTGTTGCCCCGTGGTTGTCCCGCCCCTCCTTTGTTCTTATTCTCGTTTCTAGAAGTCGCGCTCAAATTCCAATCCACAATGACTAATAAAGGTGCGTTCATTTAGTCTATTATGTTTATATTGAAAAAAAGGGGAGTAATTTCGTGTTGCATTTTTATATGCAATTCAATGTGGTCTCTCTCTCTCTCTCTCTCTCCTCTTACGCTATTTTTAATTAATGTAATTTACTAACCACTGGTAAGAAAATGTGATGCCTCAATTAGAAAGCTGCTTCAAAATGTATTGAGTTGCGGGCTTCTTACAAGAAAAAAATGTATATCTGCATGGGCGCTTGTGCAAAGAAACCACACGCTCGCGCCCGTACAGAAACGATCGGCAGTTGGACGAGTTCAGCGCTCGAACCGTAGATCCTTAAACGAATCTCGAAAGAGTCGCGCGTTTAAAGTCGCCTTCAGTCGGAACTGAGGGATCAGAGTGAAATATATATGTCGACTGCACCCTCTTGCGAGTCTTTGTCCCATCAACATGCCTCGTTCCGTCATCTTATATGCTAAACAAAACAAAATCGTCCTCGTACATTGCCCTTACAAGAAAAAAAAAAAAACGTTCGTTGCGATGTTATGCAAAATGAGAATCGATGCACGAAGAACGAGACCCCCCCCTCTCTTGCCCCCATGCACAACACACCGCACCAAAACCGGAAGAATGGCTAAAAAACCTCCTCCCGGAGAACGAAGAGAGATCGGACCTCTCGATCTGACTCGTTGTTTATTCCGCTTCCCACTCGCACCACGAGAGTGAAAGCCGTCAGGTGAAGAGAAAAGGTTGAACGGGTCGACCTTGGACTCACCGGAGGAACTGCCCTCTCCCGCCGACCCAGCTCCTCGACGCGGAGACCGCTCCCTCAGAAGCCGAGGCAGCATGTCTCCGATGCGGACCACGGGACTCGTCCTCACCCTGTTGCTGATCGCCGCAGCCGGGCACGAGCAGACGACAGTCTCGCGGAGCAGACTGCGGCCTTGGCCCCGGCTTCGGCTCCGGCTCCGGCCGCGTCTTCGACCACGGCTGCTGAAGATGAGGCGGCCGAGGGTGCCACGGATGAACCGGCCAGCTTCGACCTGGAGTCGAACCTGCGCGCTGTGATCGAACGTGTGTTCAAAGAGGCCCTTCCTGTGGTGTACCGTTTCTCGTCGGGCTCCGGTGCTTCTGGTCAATGCACGGCCGCCCTGCTCAAGTGGGTGCTCGCCGTTCGAAGACTCGACCCGTGGGCGCTCAGGAGTGAGTCCCTCTTTGCTTGCGCGTCTTTTGGCTACTTCGACTTTTATTCAAATCAGTTGGGAACAAGAAGAAAAAGCTCACACAAAAGTGTTCTAAAAATCGAGTTTGTCCCTATTTCGGATGTATACAGAATGTTGGGTAATATAAATAGCCCGTTAACCTTAGAAAATGAACTTGTGGTGCGTGCTGTTGTGGCGAAACCACGCTCCAGAGCACCCGACGTACGTGTGTCCGCTCTTTAGCTTTTTGTTTTATTTCTGCTCGCATGAAAGAATGGATCGTACAACTTAAAACTCATATAGCAAGACCAAACACACGCTATGAAAAAGGGAAACTTTCATCTAAGACATCACTTGCATTTTCTCAAGGGGCCAGCAGAAGGACTTCAGAGCTTTTGGATAAAATGGCAAATGTGTTCCAGAACTCTGCACAATTTTTCTCCTCAAAACGTTCATAAACTTGCTGTACAGTTCCTAATTTTTATCTGAATTTATGCGTCCTTCTCTCCGACAAAAAAAAAAGAAGAAAAAATTCACCAAGAGTTTGAAGGCAGGACTTGCAATCACGTCGTCATTCTTAAAATTGTGAAAAGCGTATACAGCTTTTTGGGTCTATTGTTCCAAACTACAAAGTCATAAAACATCTCCTCCCGAAGCCCAAATGTAATGTGTGAAGTCTTTGTATTTCCGAAAGGAACATATTCCCTACTTTGAGGGGTCTGGGAATTTAATGCAGCAATTCAAGGGCCTTTAGGACAAAGACAGCTCAAGAATTGCGAATTAGCTCCACCTCCTGAATTTCTATGGCACTCCTCTTGCTCGTTTCTAAAGTTATTAATAATTTTTATTTGAAAGACTATTCAAGAACCCATTCACTTTGTGTTAAAAAAAATTCACAGTGCAATCTTCACCACTCTTTAATTCTAAATACTAGCTTTGTTTCGCGTTTCGTGATTGAGCCTAATTTTCTTTATCTTATTAGCGAAACTTGAGCTACCCTAGGTGACTCGCCAAAGGCTATCTGCCTAGCCTTGCGAGCCACCCAGAGTACCTCAAGTTTCGCTAATAAAGGTTATTATTATTATTATTATTATTACTATTATTATTATTATTATTATGTTATTATTATTATTATTATTTTCATAAAAACGTTGCTTTTAAAACTAAACCGCGGGTAGAAGTAGTGTCTGCACGTAGGCAAGGCAAATTGCATTTTCCTTTTCAAATGGCATTTCCAAAAGGATATACCTGTCATCCTTAAATTTTATGAGCAAAGGTATCCGGTTTGAAAGCGTTTGAAAGAGAATTGTGACTATTTTCCTTGTAACACGGCCAGATATACACAAATAAAAAGTACAGGTTCGTCGACGACGTTAGTCATATTTTGCACTCACTCAATAACACAAGTGAGCATTTCTTATTGAGTATTTCATTTCTTAAAGTATAGACGTTTCCACTGTTTACAAAAATCACAGTCCACACGTGCTAAATCACAGTCCAACCAGCGCTCGCTCTCAATTGCGGCCAGCCAGAAAGTGCGCGTGCATAATTCACACAAACACAGCAATGAACGCGCGCTCATACGCTTTTATGGGAAGGTGCATTGGCGGCGAGATGTTTTGGTGGCTCCCTCCTATGGTTCCCTCTCCTGACGTCACTACCTTGCGAACAACAAGTTCGGTGGTGTTTGGTAAGAAGCACGGTGGAAGCTTCAAATCATTGCGCTCTGAAACGAGCAACGCCAACACCGTCAAAATCGAAGTTCTTACATTACCCTTATTTCCGTCGATGAGAAATCCTTTTCTGACGTCATAGTCAGCATTCGGCCAATCGTGGCAGACCGACCACCGCGATACTTTCGATCGCTCACGTCGCGTATACACCTCTTTCTACGTGGGCGCCGCCATCTTCAATTCTGAAACTACCGGTATGCGTGAAAACATTGCTTTCTTATCGCCTCGACAGTAAAACGTGTAAACATTTTAATCGCAACCGTTAGTCGTTCTTGTTATGACCCTTCTATACTTTTTACTTGTTCGGGGTTGTAATTCTGCTTTTTGTTCAGAACGCATACCGGATATGGGGACAACGTGGCTGGGTGCGAAGCTAAGCGAAAAAGGTGGATAAATCACAAACTGTAGGTATGGTCAATGCACGTAGTTCCAACTAAAAGCATCTTGATGCCAGAAGTCAGAACTTGACTCCGCGCACCATTTGACGAAGAACAAGTCTATGCAGATAAAGATGCAGGCAGCGAGCGTTCACCTGTAGCATACCTGTTGTTCTCGGCAGACGATCAGTTGTTTTACCCACATCGCGTGCTGATGACGACTGCGTGGCGAGTCCCGTGCATATGACTATCGTTCGGCGGCCAAGGAGATTGCGGCACTATCCGATAAGAGCGTCGAAGAATTAATCGCGGCGAAAGAAGCATGAACATAATGCGGACCGTAAGTTCGTCTGCTTCTTGCAGACGCTGAGCTCTTTATTGGCTGATTGAAAACAAAATAGTGAGTAGACCTCAAGGCATCCAGCATTGCAGTTTACCCACTATTTTTTTTTCAATCAGCCAATCAGAGCTCGGCGTCGTCCTGACGTCACCGCGACTCCTTCTCAAGAAGCAGACGACTTGCTCTCCGCACAGGCCATGCGGGGCGTTTCTTGAGCTCTCAGTATAACTACGCAAACCAACAGAAGTTGCAGACATTTACATGTTACAAAAAAGAAAATTGAGGAATTGCATTTACAATTACACAAAGCTAGATTGTAACTAATTACAGTTACAATTACCCTTCCATAAAAGTAAGTGACGGCTACCACAAAAAGTAATCCGTTACTTTCGCGGCGTTACTTTCTACCTTACTGTCCTAGGGTAAGACACAAAACACAAGAGTGTTATAGAAGCGTTAATTGTTGCCACCAGTCACACTTTTGTGACCTTGAGCAACAGCTGGCTCTCGAAAGTCTCGTCGGACGTCTTGCCTCGTTTCTAAGTGAAGATGTCGCCGCCGCGCTGAACACTCTTTCAATTGAGGCACTCACGAATGCCTGACGCACTGCATTGCGTGCTTCTTGAGAAAAATGGAACAGCTCTCTGCCTCGGTGAAAGCTCAAAGCTTCGTTGTTACAGCCGGAGTTCGACGCTGTTAGAATCGCAAAGCTATAAAAATTGTAATACAGATAATTAAACCTCGAATAAAATCAATGTACGTGAATATATTATATAAACATATTTTAGCCAGCAAATATCGACAAATGGTGGTATAGAAAAATAGCAAGACACGGTAATTACACATAACAATTAAATTATAGATTATGTTTTTATATCAATCTTCCATTAGCTCTGAACAAATGCCGTGCCTTGGTTCGAGACGTCGGTGAATAAGAGGATGGAGCTTTTTGGATATATAACCAGCAAAAACATGAGGGGATCCCTCAGAAAACAAAAATATAATGTCGATTAAAACGGAAATGTAGACGCACGTATGCCGTGCCTGCTGTTTCTTGACTCCGTCCAAAACAAGATCCTGCCAACTCGTCGAAAGCCAATTGGTCGACGGCCACATTTGTCGACGGTCAATTCGTCGAATAGGCCAGTTTCTAATAGGGCAATTTGTCGAAGGGCAACTAGTCGAAAGGGGCAATCTGTCGAAGGGAGATTCGTCGAATGGGTTGAAATGACAGTCCGAGGTAAAATTTCGTGGATTCTTACCTTTTGACCTAAACTTCTATATTTGTCTGGACTAAGCGCAGCTGCGCCCTCGTTAAGTTATGAAACTGGAAAATAAAAATCACAAGGGTGCGAAGACCATGAGACAAGTTGAAAAATGTGTCATCTCTAGATCGTCCTTTTGTTAATTTTTTTTTCTTACTTTTTGCAATGAGCCGCACAAGACTGTCGCGGCGAAGCGGCGTGAACGCGTGGGCTGGGTAGGTTAACACGCGCCCCAGTGATACACGCGCGACGTAGTGGCCGTCCCCCACTGCACTATGAAAGCGGCAAAAGTAACACTTTGTTATCTTCGACAAGAAAGTGCACCCTGGAAGGTCAATTACCATGCAGCGATTTTACGGATTATTATAGCGCAGTATTTGCTCTAAGATTTCAGGGGAAAAAAAAACTATTTTGGCTTTTAAATTGCGGCGACCCGTTGGCGTCTCTGACGAGTTTTCCATCGACGAATCGCCGTATGTGACGAATCAGCCTATCCGACGAATGGGTCGCCGACGAGTTGGCCTAGACCCGTTAACGCATGTAGCACGTAGCATGCAGCACGCATGTAGATTACGTTGAAAATCAGCACAAAATCAAATAAACATTTATTTGTATCTCCCAAAGATGATAAGTGTTTCAATATCTTTGGACAGCATGCCAGTTAATGTCACATCCTTTTCAGTCGATTTGTGTGTTGAACTTTATTCAGCGGAAAAAGTAGCGTCCCGATCCTGTTGTGACATTATGAAAACTGTCGTAGTCACCATAATCAAGGAGGGCATTGTTAATTGTCACGAGCTTTTTGAAGGCGCCCAGTCGACAATCGTTTTGTGTTTTCTCCGCGTTTTCGAAAGCAAAGAAGGAGTGAAGAGACAAAAAGGAAAGGCGCGCACAGATCCGCTACACCAACTCGCGTGACAGTATTTTTTTTTTTTTAGGAAATATTTTGATTTGGTGAGTTTGTCTAATAGGGTTTGTAACAAGACCGGTTCTTTGCATCAGTCCGCTTCAACTTTCGCCGTGGGCGAGCAAGCTGACGAGTTACAATTTGCAAACAACCGAACAACAAAAATAAAAATGACCGCATCTCCACTTGGTGATTGATGTTGATTGGGCCGAAGCTCTGGTGGTGCTGATGATACTGATTTTATTGTTCATAGGTAGTGCTGATGGTGCTGATCCTTTTTTTTATTGCTCATAGGTAGTGCTGAGTTCCGGGTTGCGTTTCGACTTCATTATTACTGCTTTATGGTCGGTGAAATGCAGAGCCAGTGGTTCTTCTAGCGGATCCGCTACAAGCCGTGGGAACGCATCTCCACCGCTTAAGTCAACGGTCCATGTCAGAAAGAGAATGTGTGGTATGGAACGTGGTCATATACGCATTTGAGCATTGGACCGCAGCGCCCTCTCGTCTATAAACGTTAAGCCAATGCATGCAAAGTTTAACGCGATTATATACGCATTTGACCGCAGCGCCCTCTCCTGTATAGACGTTGAGCGGCTACATGCAACGTTTCATCCATGACAGAAACCCCAGCTCTTGAGTTACTACCACATCTCAGAGCCCCTACTCGTCCCGCAGTCGTGGCCGAGTGGTTAAGGCGATGGACTAGAAATCCATTGGGGTCTCCCCGCACAGGTTTGAATCCTGTCGACTGCGCAAACATTTTTTTCTTTTTTATGTAGGCACGGACGCCGGACGGCCGGACGGACGGACGGGCAGACGGACGGACAAGGCTTAACCCTAAGGAACTTCGCCCCTAAAAAAAAAAAGAAAAAAAAAGATTTGGGTTTATAAAGTTGGTGACAGGTCAAGAGTGAAGTAGAAGCTCCTCCCACCTCTTTTCACTTTAGAAGAGCGGACGCTGGAGGGGAGGCGACCTCCTCTCCACCGTTCACTCCGCTGATGTGGAAAGGGGTGGGAGGAGCTTCCACTTCACTCTTGACCTGTCACCGACTTGAAGAAATGTTTTCAGCATCTGAAGAACCCCAGGCCTTGCGTTTTGTATGTGCAGGTGACAGTGTGAATCCGGTAAGGCTTACCCTTACGATATTTTTGTTTTTGGTGTTTTACATTCCCGTTTTTTTTTCCGTGGATGAAAACGAAAAATAACGGATTACAATCATTCCCTCACGTAAATAAGTCAGAGAATCACTTTACAATTACCTTGTAAATTTTGTAGTTATTCCCTTTCAAAATTACCGATAAATGTAAGAGATTACAAGTAATTTTGTTTCTTGTAACGGATTACGTACAAGTCTGAACAGAAGCATGCAGTTCGTACGGGTCGTGCAAATACGGTCCCGCGACTCCCGCCTCTCTCTTTCTTCGTGTTTCGTCCTGTACGTGTTATGCACGGAGCTTGGCGTCGCGGTAAACTGCGACACGGAAGTGCTTCGAGTTGTCGACTGCGAGTGTATACTGGCCAACACAGCCATGGTGCGACAATCATCCCGTTGGCGACAATTCCGCCTATCGATTTAATTCAAACATACGTACGACCCGCGTGTGAGGACGACAACATATTCCTCCTTTTTTTTAATTTTTATCCAGGTATCCTTCCTCAATGTCTTCCTCTGCAAGCAGGTACTGCGAGAATGGCATAGTGGCAGCTGCAGCGTATAGCAAAGAGACAAAAGAAGAATAAATGAATATCGTGGACAGTCTGGCGCGTATATCAGAACAAGGAATAAATTTATCTACAATGGTGCTTCGCGGTATACAGGGCTGGGCAGTACATCGCGATACATTTAAAAAATGGTGTCGATGAAAAATGTTAACCAGATTAATCACTACCCTTTAGTCAATTAATTATTCAAATAGAAACAACCGGCAAACCAATATTAGAAACAAAATATTTTATATTTTTAAGCATAATTACTCTGAATTGACATCCATAAGGACTGCTAAAATGGTATACCGTGGAATCCAATAGTGCTGCCTACTAAAATACACAAACTGTGCACCAAGTAGTAAAGCAAGCGTTTTTACTTCCTCTCCTAAAATTTCTAACTTAGAACTCAATGATTTAATCGGATAAAAAAATTAATCGAGATTAATGCATTAATTTATTAATCGGTAGGTTAATCGATCATTGCCCAGCCCTAAACTTGTATCTTAGTAGTGAAATGCATTTACAATGTGTCGTTTGTATGGCGATATTCTACCAGGCTTAGCTCGTTACATTTGCTGTCGATAACTATAACTGCCGGGGTTTACGATAAACTGAAAACAACCATTTTGGGGCGATCGGGGTCCCAAATCTTATAATACGAACCCACTTATAATACGAACCCCTCTGCAGGGGCGAAGACGGAAACGAAACCCCGATATATCGCAAGCGGTCATCAAACCACCAAAACTACTATTTGCATTTGCCACGAACTGCTCCCTAAGCACCTGCCATGGTACAGAGAAATAATAAAGATAATCATGTATCTGTACTTGTATTCCGGGATACTTCCTTGCCGCCTTCGCAGAAGTATCTCGGGGATATCCCCGTTGCATCAAAGACAAATATATCTCAGTATTTGTATTTTCCTTAAAATACCTGTATTTTAGTCTTTGTATTCCGGAATACTTTTCTGTGAACCTCTGCCTAGCCCTGCTCTGCTGGAAGGAATGAAGGAGAGAAAAAGAAAAAAAAGCCGAACGGCGTGTACTGACATAAAATCACAAAATGGTCGTTTGGTTCTCGTTTTTCAATGAAACGAATATTAACTTGTTTTCCACTTTCCGCTATAAGCACATTCCTGCGTAAAAAGCAAAAAAAAAAATCGTACACATGATTTTATTGAATTGGCTGCTACAACAGAAGCATTTATTTGATTCGTGACTCGCACAAAAAACACGTGCGAGAAATGAAAATGGTACTATTTCATGCACTACGCAAGAGTAGTATCGCTCCGAAGACAAGGCGGACAACGACTTCCGCGTGCCGGTCCCACGTGACGTGAGGGCTAATACCTTGATTATGAAATGCTCCTTCAATGTTTGAAACAGAAAGAAAAAGGGAAAACAAAAGCTGATAAAGAAATTTGTGTGCGCAGAAAAGAAAGGAAGACGGCTAGAAATATTGAGATGTTTCTGACCCACCCTCCTGGAACCCCTTCAGGTAATGAAGCTGTACCTCATTCCCACTTTTCTCTTTATCTTTTGGGGACCAGAAAATAAAATTAATACATTGGCTGCTGCCTCTGCTGCTGGCGACTAATTGTGAGCGAATGCACGAATATGGTACAATCTGAAATCATTTTTAACTATACTTGCGTGAATTCTGCATTTTTTTCCCCTACAGACGGAACTCAAATTGTTTTCCAATGATACCAAACTCTGCTTCAGCAAACTTCATATATATCTAATATTTGACACAGGTCTCGTGCAATGCAAGACTCCGACTGTTCGCTTCTGTAAATGGGAGGAGTTTCCTGGTCAATGTCAAATAACTCGTTAAAATCAGCGTACCTATATATATATATATATCGTAAAAAGGAGGTAAATGCTTTAAAACGTATTTATTGGACGACGTTCTGAGCGGGGACCGCTCATATATATATATATATATATATATATATATATCATACATACATCATCATCATCATCATCATATATATATATATATATATATATATATATATATATATATATAAACGATTCTACTTTCTACTGGCTAGAAATGTCGCTTGGTGCTTGTAATATTTTGCGACTTGTAAAGCTTCCTTCGTAAAACAGCTTTACAAGTCCTTCTTTCTTTCTTTCTTTTCTCTTTTTTGGTTCCGGCATATACTTTACAAAGACATAAAGTATCGCTTCGCACATCAACGATGATCGTTTCCTGGTTTGACTCTCGATTTCTCAACTTGTATTGTTTGCTGAAAAGCGCGAGTTAGATTGCGTGGTTTTGTAATATGTATTTATAGCGCGACACTGCTAGCAAACAATAATCCTTCTTGTCTTCCGCTTTTCTCTTAAAATGTGAAGGTTGTATTAAAAACTATTATTGTGTGAAAAGGGCGCATTAGGGGCACTAACCTAAGAGGTAAAATGTTTGTGCCCAGAAATTTTCTTTCGAGGTAAAATGCAATAAGGGGCTGATGTCCTCTTCGCGCTTACGGTGTCTGCGGGACTCATATCCCACGATCGAAGAACTTCGCCGCCCTCCTTATGTGTGCACAAGATTGAGTTTTGTGTCACCTGGATGAATGGTTCCAAGAAAGCGAGGACAGCCACATTCACGCGACAGACGAGACGAGGCAAAACAGTAACAACGCTCAATTGGGCGTTAATATGAGTATGACACGAGACAATATGTTTAAAGGGACGATGCAGCGATTTTTGTACCAGCGCAAATACCGCTTCGAACGGATCCCTGACGTTAATGACCCGTGAAACACCCGTTCGTTTTTTACCACACTCAATCCATGTCGCAGAAAAAATAAATAAAAACGAGCAGCGTTCACCCCCTCAACACGCAGGCAGAACAAGCGGCCACGTGATCTGGAGCCAATAATATGCCGCCAATGTTGATCATAGCCACGCGCTGGGGTTGGCAAAGCACAGGTCACGCGCTGAGTTCCATGACATTGTTATGGCTCGGCTTTTGTCGTCGATGCAGCGATTGGACACGAGCCACTACCCGAATGCTTCTCGAGCTAGTGATTATCACGAGCCAGATCGAGTGCCCATGCAATGCTCGGGTCCAATCTATGAGCCGCATTCAAATATCATCACCTGGAAGATACTGCGATTCCCCAGTTACGTCATCAAGTTTCGCGAAGGAGAGATTGAATGAAAACGCTCACTTTTGTCCTTGAAATTACACCGCAACAAAGGAGTTTCTTGGCCACTGGCGTTGCGTGCAGTATCCTTGATTACCACTAGTGCCAGTAAGCTCGTGTGAAGTGAAAAACATTCATATTGAATATCGTTGCACCACCCCTTTAAACGTGCACAAAACTAAAACCAAATGTGACAACGATTTCGGTTACACGACGACATTCACCCGAAAGCGGTGCAGGGCATCAAACCCTTGAATGGAACAACTGAAACTTTAAACTGATAAGAGAGTATATAACTCGCTCTTACTTTAAACCGCCTTCTACTCTGTCTACCGCCTTCTACTCTGTCCTTGTTCCTGCGCTGTTTGTTTTCCGCTAATATGAATGACCAACTAGCCCACTCGTCAACACTATACTGTTTGCTTTTCTTCGCGTTTTGGCTTGCTTGCAAAGAACATTACCTTACTAGTTTCTTGGTGTTTTTTTTGTCTTTTAATGTTTGCGATAGGACGTTATGTATCTAACGAACCCTGATATAAATATTTCTTGCTTGACTATTCTTACATTTAGCTACAAAACAAATGCACATAGAAAGCATAAAATGGTAGACAAGCGGTAAATAAAAACTATTTTCGGAATTAATTTTGCGGAAAAGGTTTGGTTTAAATCGCGATTTAAATCGTGATTTAGATAATGATTTAAATCGTCCTGATTTGTATTCTCCACCCTCCCCGCGAGCAGCCAGTGGAAGCCACGCCGTCATGCAAGCGGCCAGAAAAGGTTGATTCGAACGCCATGCTTGCTTTTTTTTCTTTTTTTTTTTTTTACTTCCGAAGGTTTGCAGATTGCGTTTGAGGCATCGTTTCTGTTTCCAAATCAGAGCAGGCGATGTCTGATGACAAATCTACCCTTGATCGCTGAAGTAACTATAAAAAAAAAAAACGTTTTCATAGAAAACTGTGTTGATGCGTGACGCCAACGATTCGGAACAGCTCGAGCAGACGAATTTCGTCGAACGCAGCAGATGACAGGGATTGGCACGCAGTTCGTGTAATTTACTAACCTTCTCAGCAGTTACTGGCGACTGCACGATCTGTCTTACTATTCCTGCGAAACCTCATAAAGTTTCTTTGCAACACTTCACTGGCTTTTAAGTTCATTTTTAACCGTTCCTCCCATTGACTCGCATGTACATTGCATGGTCGTCAAGCAATGGCCACCGAAGGCGCTACCGTCGGGCTCCGGATCCGCAATCCAGCTACTATAAACGACCTTTGCAGCAGTTGTGCATCGGCGCCGCCGGGGAAGGGCTTGACTTAGAGGAATATATGTTTTGTCGGCTGGTTCATTTGGCGCAGTGCTCCAAATATTGCGAAGGATACAATGTGACTTCGAGTATTGTGTTACCGAACCCCACCCATATTTTTATGCCAAACGGGGGAAACTGACTTTATATAAACAAGGAAAAAAAAAACTGCGACACTATACAAATTATATATTCGACAAACGAAATCTTTTCATCAAAGACAGAACCAGATGCGCAAACTGCGCAAACATATTGCAAGTGGATAGTGAAACTTTAAAAAATTCGGAAACTTACTTTTCTTTTTTATGCCGTTTCTAAATATCTTTAAAACTAAACTTCAAGGCTGACAAAAAAATTTCTGTATGTTTTGGAGACGGGTTTGAGTCATATGACCGGACAAGTTTGAGTCTCCAGTCCGTGCTTTTTGCTCCGCTGTGTCGCCGAGGCGCGGCGCTTCGAAGCACCAGGTTTTGTAGGACTTGCCGCGTCACCAAACATTGGTCCCTCGGTTTCCGCCTGATGATGTCGTAGAATTGTCACGCTTGTCGCCGGCCGCGACCATGGCGGTGTCTCATGCAGCAGTGTGATCGGCAGGACGCCTGTTCTGCTGTAGGTCGCTCCCCGGCTTGACACTCTACGGAAGCTTCGGTGGCCAGGAGTTCGGACGCCGCTACGACAGTGACACTCGCGTTTGTTCATGCTTTTTTGCCGGAACTTCTACGAACAACCCCCAGATCGACGACATCCGGCAGCGCGACACTCCGGTTTTGTGACTTCATTTGTTGCCACTTCAGAACCAGTTTCTGATGCATGGCCGGAATGGGATGCTAAACGCACCACACGGAGGACTCGTTCCAGGCGTCGTAGGTTTTATCGACTCCACGCAAGTCGAACCGTTTTTGCACATCCGATACGGTGATGCGGCCCTCCGGTAAGAACTGTGCATGTGCTACTGCAGAAGACTCGCCATGCGCAGTTCGTCCGGAAGGCCCATCGCTTCGTATCGGATGTAAAAACGGTTCTGCAAGACTCTCCATTTTCTCGACAAGGATGCCCGATTGACCCATGAGTAATCCCTCCGATGAAGCGACCGTAAAGGCACGCGGAAGCGAGCACTCTTCTCGGATGCAGGCATGCAAGCGGAGCCTGACGTACGCCGCTATCGTTACTGGGTTACGCTTCGGCTGGGTTACGGAGTCCCGTTATGCAAGGCGAGGTTCGAGGCTGGCGCGCGGCGATCAGTCGGTCGGCTCGCCGCCGGCTGATCCACTTTCACGCCGCCTTGCGTAGCCCCTCCTCAACCCCGATTCGTTCGCCGAATCAAGCGCACGCGGCAGCGCGTTTTCGCGGAGACGCGAGTCGCCACACTCGGCGACGGCAGCGGGACCGGAGCTAGCAAGGCAATCGCGAAGCCGTCTGCGAGTACGGCCTCTGGTAGCCACCATCTTACTGCTGGACGTGCGTCGAAAATTTTACGCGACGAGAAAATGAGGGAGAGGAGGGACGAGGCGCAGCAGACGTCAGGAGCCGAGCTCTGACTGGAATGATTAGTGGGCAGACGCAAAGCTATGGAGCGCTGGTTCGTCTGCTTCTTTACTGAAGTTGTGGGCAGCCTCGGTGCCGACTCTGATTAAAGGGTGAGTGAGTGAGCTAAAGGCGCTGCAGCACTGTCTCTACTTGTCAGGCCTTTCGAATGCGGCAACAGACGCCGGGGATTCCGCGACGCCTGTTCTGTTCCCGATGAGTGCCCGGTGGAGGCAAACGCTGGTTGGTCTACCTGTCCCGGCAATCAAGGCTCGCCGTTCTGACGTCCCGCGCGCTCGTACCATTCTTTCCCTCGGTTTCTCGGCGCGTATCAGCGGCAGATGAAACGGCCAGGCAACTTTGATGTAAATAAGTACCTTACATCCGTTTCCTACTTCCTAAAATGATTGGAGGCCATATGATGTCCCGGTTGTGTTCTCACCCCCACAAAATGGGTCAGATATGGTAACGCTAGGTGGTGCTGTTGCCGAAAACCGGTCAAAAAACAAATGCACCAAAAAACACGCAGTGCCGTTTGTGGCCTGTGTGTCGGGGTGTGATCTATAAGATCCCCTTGATAACATGGCAAGGTTTACGTTGGTGAACGGGCCGCCGCAATAGTAGACTTAGGAGCACGTATTCACTCAGGGCTACAGTCGGCGAAGCGCTACCCGTACACTGTAGGGACTACCGTGCAGACTAATTACAGTCAAGTCACTGTTTTGGATAGGCATAGAGACAGGAGTAGACAAGGGAAATCATCGAAGCCTTTTTTATCTCAGGACTAGGCGGGAGATGCGTCAGCGAACCGTCAGTGGCGTTATCTGACAAAGAGTTCATTTTTCTACGTCAGCCATGACGGGCGTATGCCAAGCACTGATTGGGCCTATTGCTACATATTATATGATCAGTTGCGCACGTTTGTGTGTGTCTGTATATTTTATCTGAATTAAGATGCGCTACTTGTTTTCCTCCTTCCGAATTTGTGTAATAAACAACAGTTGTTAGTTCAGCGCCGTCCTGTCGTGTTTGCTGTTCACTGCTCTTGTCCAAGTTTCTTTGCCGCTTTATTTCTTCCCAAGATGTTCACGGCAAAGGGGTATTTCCAGCCCTTGACTTCCACCATAAGTTATTATAATGCCTTTCAGAGGTTCAACTGGCGCTAGTGAGCTGCTGTAATTAGGCAGACGGCAAACGTCTAAATTTGACTTCAGTGAGTAGATTTCTGGAGAAAGCGATTTGGCCTCTACGCTCCATTATAATAGCAAATATCACTAATAATTCGCGTATGACATGGAACATTTCCTAAACGCAGGCGAGCTGACAATTAATTACGGCGTTCTTTAAATTCCGTGGCGTGAAAAATCTTCGCTAAAACCGCTTCGTACATACGTTTATATGCATTGTCAGACACTGTTAACGCGAACAGAGCATTGGCACTTTTCCCTGCGCCTCGACTGACCTTCTGCATTACGGTGAGCAACTTGTTTTGGAGTGTGTGTGGGGGGGGGCAAACCAGACACCCCCCCCCCCGAGACCAGAGACCCGGTGCTCTTGGTATGCCTTGGGCGGCGCCGGCCGGCATTTGCCGCAAAGTGGCGGCTGTTTTCAGGGGAGGGGGGGAGTAAAACGCATGCCCCCCCCCCCCGAGAATTTGAGGGGGGGGGGGGGGCAAGCCTGCCCCCGGTTGGTACCCATGCGCCGTACTAAAACAGACGAGGCATGTAAGGCGCGAGGAAAACGGCACGAACTATGATAACACTGGGTAAGTAACTCCTTGTGCATACAGACGATCAAAATGCATAAAGCCACGTCATATAGTCCGATTTCCAATAAATAAGTACTGCTTTATTCTTTCTGCTCATGACAGGCACGTAACCAGGATTTTGCTTCAGGGGGGGGGGGCGCCCCATGACAAATGCTGTAGTAGGAGGGGGGAGAGGGAGGTCCCAGCAAAATGGTTCGAGCCGGGCCCCCCCCTTGGCTAAATTTCAGCTTGAATATGAATGCTTATTCTGGGTTAAATCATCCTTTTTGCAGCAAATCTTTTCAAAGGAAGAAGCCAGAGAACAGGTACTTGTGATAAAAACTGCCCGACAAAGAAATAATAAAAAAGACGCACCTTTTGTAGCCCACGTACTTTATTTTTACGTTTAATCTT